>QMIH01000026.1:437712-458475 GCA_003987875.1 Clarias batrachus | reverse complement strand
GTTTATTTTTTTAAATAATTCTGTTGAAGCATGGTTGAAAAGCAATGTCTGACTTTCATTGGTTAACATTCATAGAATTCTTAYTTWTHAWKACTTTTGTCAGATTAAAGTTATTTCTGTGACCATTGTGAGTTTTTCTTTCATTGACCGAAGGGTACCAACAATTTTGTCCACGTGTGTATATTGTACTGCTATTACTTTGAACAATACTGTATTTCTTCATACCTCAGGTCGCACTTCCTTGTCATTCATTACTGTATATCTTCTGGTCACACCCTTTATCATTTAGCAATACTGTACCTCTGGTTGCACACTTTTGCTATTCATTCATACACCTTATCTTATTTCCTTGTCACTCGTTAATAACCCTGTGTATCACGCCTTTTAATCATTAATACTACTGGTCATACTTCCTTGCCCCATGTTTATACACTAAAATACATATTTTAGTATAAATTAGTTTAACAGGTGAAGAAAACTGTAAAATACTTGATAAAGAAATGGAGGCTCAACAATAAAGCTTTGAGCTACCAAACAGAAGTTGTCAGATTAAATCCCACAACACGCTGCCAAGCTGTCATGGTTGGGGCTTTGAGCATGACCTTTAACTTTTAGCTGCTCAGTTTGTTCCCTGTCTTAAATGTAAACCCTTTGGGCAAAAAGTGTCAAGCAGTTCACTCACTCACTCATCTTCTATACCACTTAATCCTGTATTCAGGGTCACGGGGGGCCTCGAGCCTATCCCAGGAGACTTAGGGCACAAGACGGGATACACCCTGGACCCTCGGAGCATCGAACTATCGTGTGGGGTACACCCTGGACCAATCCATCGGAGTGCACACACACACACACACACACACACACACACACACACATACACACACTCACACACTACAACCAATTTGGGAAATCCAATTAACCTAACCTACATGTCTTTGAACTATGGGAGGAAACCAAAGGGAACCAAGCACGGGGAGAACATGCACACAGAGACGGGAATCGAGCCTGGCCAGGAATCGAACCCGGAGGTGCAAGTTGACAATGCTAACCACTACACCACCTATGTCAAGCACCAGTGTCAAGCAGTTGTAGTGGATTATTTCCAAATGTTTACATTTACATTATATTACTTAATATTTGCAGTAATTGTAACAGATTTAAACAGTTGTTAAGTGTCAATATTTTTGAATAATTTATTTCATTTAGAATACTGATAGCTCTGATAGCGCTTATAGCTGTAAATTGTATTTTATTTATTTATTTATTTATTTATTTATTTATTGCAATGTAGTTCACACAGTAACTCGAATGGGTCTCGACATATGCATGAATAGCTTTGAACTAGAATAATACTTAATTTGTTAACTAATTTGGCAAAATATGATTATAATATTTAATCAGTATAAATAAAAAAATGTAATCTATATACAGTAGTTTGCAAGGGTGCTCTGTTTTTTGTTTTGTTTAGTTTTTTGTTAAAAACTTTGTTATGAATGTTTATTTTATAACTTCATTATTAAATCAGTACAAAAACACCTGTCAAAAATTTTTATGTTACAGGAAGACCAGAAAAGAAAGCAGAATATTGTGTAAAAGACCATTTTTCAGGCCAAAAAAAAAAAAAACTTCTGGGATTTGCATGCATTAAAAAAGAAACAGGTGCAACAAAGTGCTACTGTGGCTGGTTCTGCAGGATATTCAGTAAAACAGCTAATTTCTAATTTAGTTTCATTAATTACTGGTTTCTATTATACTATTTTTGAAAAAGTAAATGTCATGGCATCGATACTCATAACAAAATGAAATATGAAACTAGACAGGTACTGTAGATTTTGTGAAGAAAATGTAAGTAGTGCTTGCCGTGTCAAAACTCGGGCCTCTGGGTCTTTTATAATGATGAGTTGCTAATGTGATCTAAAGTGGTTGCTAGGGCGTGGCATGACAGCTTTACAATGATCCTGAGAGTCTGATTGGTTGCCTGAGTAAAATGAGCACACCCCATGTCTCTATGACAATGGGATCCACATTTAGGTTTCAAAGTTCCTATGGAAGTTATCATAGAAGGGATTGCAACTGTGAGCACTTCCTGTTTCAGTGAGGAGTGCCTTCACCATAATATGTCAATGGGGCAAATTTGGGCACCTCTTGCGCCCCAGGGGCATCACTTATACCCTCTTGCAGAGTATGTTCTGATACAGCCTGCATCCTCGTTAAATTTGGTAAACTTGATATTTCTACAAAACTGTGCTAGAATCCGTCAAAGTTGGTCTCAATGTTAAGTCTATGGGACTTACACCCTTAGAAAAGTCATAGCACCCCATTCCTGAATAAGCGCACAATTTGATACCTCTTTCATGGGTCTATGACAAACAGTACGAGACTAGTTATGCGCCAAAGTTTGTACAGAAGAAGAAGAAAACAATGGAGAAGAAGAAAAAAAGAAAGATACTGTAAGCCTACAAGATAATACAATTGATGCTTTGCCTTGGAAGCACCACTAATTAATACCTATTACTATTATTAACAGTTATTTGCATATGTCTTAGATGTTATTAATGTACACGAACAGTACTGTACCATTATGTCATGTTAAGTTAATGATTATTTCAATTATTAATCAATTAATTTGAAAACCTTCGCTAAGTATTAGTATAGGAGAGTAGTAGCTCAGGTGGCTAAGGCTTTATATTGTTGGTTTGAGAATCCAGGTTCGAGTTTGCTGTCAGTGGGTTTCTACACCCCATACTACCCAGCTACTGCATGCAGTGCCAGTCCCAAGCCCAGATAAAGATGGGAGGGTTGCGTCAGGAAGGGCATCCAGTGTAAAATCTGAACAATGTTGTTGTCCGGATTGATGGTCCGCTGTGGCGACCCCTCATATTATAGAACAGTGTGTAATGTACTGTACATATGCTAAATCTACTCTAGGATTAACAGCTGTTTAGTATTGTTTAATATTATCAACAACAAATAAATTAGCCACTGCTGACAGGACTGCATTGTTTACATATGTAAAGTCTGTTGTACATTGTACATTACAGCTGTATGTTGCTGTAATGCATTCCTCACTGCAGATTTCCAGCTTTATTTTAGAAATGAAATGACTGAGGTGTATTGAGGGATGCAGTATAACATGAAGATGGCTCATTTGGGTATCTCTGGTGCCCTGTAAATATTCCTGTTCATATAGTGTGCATTTGATTTAGTATAAGTAGTATACACAGCATGCCATTTTAAATACAGCCCTTGTGTTGTCTTGTGTGCATCAGCAGTTCCAAACAATAGCTCCCCGTGTGGGTTCCTATCCTGGTTAGCCAGTTCATCTTCTTCATTCTAGTTTCTTATACATACTGTATCTCCAGTTTCTTACAAATATTGTGCTTCAGCCCTCATTTGGTTTTGACACTTGTTTGTATGTATTAGAGTCATACAGTAGATCTGCCGGCCTTTATTGCCTGTGTGTATTTCATTCACAGGCATTGATTTAGGATATGATACTTGGACATACATTGATAAATAGACTCAGCATGTTGATCTAAATTATTCTGTTTGTATAAGGAAATAAATGTTTGATAAACCTTTCTTCCATATATTCTATCGTGCTTTCATTCCTTATGAAAAGACAAACATTTATGCAAAGACATACAGTACAGTAGACATTGCTTGGCCAGCTGTAAAATTAACAGATGGGCTTTGCTTCAAACATTTAGTGTCAAGTATTTGTGGTGCAGCATGAAAACAAAATCGAATACTTATAAGATTCTAGGTTCAGTATTTCGGGGTGGTATAGCTTAGAGGACTAATAATGTTACAACTGTGGGACTCTGTTGACTCCTCAGGGGGGTGGAATAGATTAAGCCAATCTAACAGCACACCGCATGAAACTGTGATGGAAAGAATTTTAAAAACTGTGGGATAGTATTTTTAATGCAGAATTTATTTTTGTGATTCATGAAATCTAAATTGGATAAAACACTTGAACTGTGATATACTGACTGTGGAGTGACTGAAGTAACTGAAGGTAACAATTTCCACTAAAATAATAGCTAAATAAATGTAAAGATTACATGGCACTAATAATAATAATAGTAATAATAAGAATTAGTCGCCTTGCAATCTCAGGGTACTGGTTCGATTCAGAGTCTGTGTGCATGGAATTTGCATGATCTCCCCGTGCTTGGTGGGTTTCCTCTGCCTAATTCTGTTTCCTTCTACAGTCAAAAGACATGTAGATTAGGCTAATTGTTGTTGGCAAATTGCCCACATTGTGTACCTCAGTTCATGCTCTAGGTCTCCTGGGATAGGTTTCAGGCCCCCACAACCCTGTAGACAAAATGCAGAAGCGATATAGACAATGGGTGAGTGAGTGCGCTGTTTTTTTTATGTCATCAAAGTAAACATAATTTTGTCTAGTTTATAATAATAATAATAATTAGAACCCCATGTTTTGTTTTACTTGCATGAGTTAAGTTCATAACTTCTAGTATTTAAATAATCCTATTAATTTGCATTTGTGTGTAAAACGTATAAATTTAATTTTATCTTATATATTGTACTGTACAATCATTTCCTCAGTGTACTTAGTAGCTTGTTTAGTGCCTGGCAGTGATGCACAGCACCTGATGGACAGCGATCCAGATTAGCCTTTTGGGTGCTACTAAGGCTGGAATTGAAAGTGCCGTAAAACCTCTCCATACAGAAATCATCCTTTATCCTTTAAGTCATTGCTGCATAGGCAAGGCTGGGTTTGCGGACATGTGCTCCCATGCTGAGCACTCTCTGCTTTCAACTGAGTCAGTGTGTCCATACTAATGCATTTCAAGAATTGGCGCATGGTTAAAAAGTGTGCTATGATACTGTACTTAGATTTGATTATTAGTCTTGAATAAAAAAATTTTCTAACAATGGGGAAAAAAAGATAAACAGGAGAAAATGCTAAATAGAAAGTAATAGCAAAGCATTTGTATTTATGTTTGTCTATGTGATTGTTTTGCTTTTACATTTCTATCAAATAAAAGCAGTAATGTTGTAAATGAGGCTAAACGCTCATAAACAGCATTTATGCACCTACTAAAAAGCTGTTTTCTGAAATAGCATTTATCCACCTCTGAAAACCGTTAACTAACCATTAAAATTGGTAAAGTTATTCCTAGGACGGCCCCTCAACAATCAATGCCAGATCAATCCATAGTACATTACATATTGCGCTTAACCAGCCTTTAGGATACCTCGACCATCTACTGTGATCTTGCGTCAGCCAGTTGATCGGTTAAAGACTGACCTACATACAGTAAATGTACAGTACATACGAGAAGTTTTAAGGTGGTGAAATGGCAAGCCACCTTTTGGCCGATGCCAGGAAAAGACAGCAACATCAAACTGTGTTGTGAATATTCTTTATATTATTATAAGGCTAGCCAGGGCATGATGTGATTTATAGTACTTTTATAATATTAAATGCAGGATGGATTGTTGAGTTCCTTCAAAAATGATCTTCCATACTGTCTTTCATTATTTTATGCTCTTAATGTTGATTAATAAACATCATGGCCTTCGGCTATGCTATTTGTTTTCATCCTGTTGTTTAACAATGAAATTCGACTTGCGTTCACATTTTATTTTCTCCCAAAAAAGTTTTGTTTTGTCTTTTCTTTTTTTTTTTTTTTTAACCATAACAGCCTTGAATAAAATCGGACCTGTGCTTATTGTATAAACACCCCAATGATTAACATATCTGAGTAGGGTATTTTCCATTTGTGTCTTAATGCAAAAAATTGTTCAAACTCAACAGAGAAAAAGAACTGATGCAAACTTACTGTAGCAAAGAGTAGATAATACTACAAAGCAACATTAGAGATCCCAGATTAGAATAATTGCTCCCGATGCCACATAGGGAGTAAAGATGCAACATGAGTGCGCCAATATCCTTGCTTTGGATTCCTTTCTAAAAATCAATGCCATTCACATCATAATTCTGACCATGCAGCACCACAGCTCTGCCTCGCTCTCATTCTCGCTCTAATTTCACGCCACGGTGTAATCCTTTCCAGTGAGTGCATCTTTACAGTAACACTATACAGTTCTCGTGCAATTAGGCACAATGACATGCTTTTTATGAATTTGGAACTGATATCACTTTTGTTCGATGATATTCAGAATCCTGTCACGGCCGTAGCTGTTAAGGAAGTGTGCGTATTACTGTAAGTTTGTGTCGCGTATGATGTAGCTGACATGATCCACTTTAAACTTGGTTTAGATCATGGATTAATAGTGTCTCAATACGGCAAACAAGAGAAAAAGAAAACCATATTCAAAGAGCATGTTGTAAAAAATAAATTAATTAATTAATAAATAAATAAATAGATAAATAAATAAATAAAAAGAAATCGTTTGCAATCCTTGCCATCTTTCTGTTTTGGATGTAAATATTGCAGAGATCAAAGATCCGTGCATCTGGTTAGACTTTTCATCTAAGTGAGTGTATGTCAATTGGGTGTTCTGCTTCTGATAACCTTTCTCGCTGTGATTACAGTTTAAAGGGTCTTGGCAGTCTTTAATCACCACTTCCTTCTTGCCTCCAGCAAATCTGAGTGTCTCATCTGCCACTGTGCGTGAAGTCTGCCTGGCTCTTAGGTTCGAATATGAAAGATAGAGGATGAAATATTATTGAATTATACATGGGAGCAACGTCTCCTCATGAGTCCGCTTGAATTCAACTCAGTGTGGCATAAAACATTTACACAGAGGAAAGCTGGTAACAAATTTGAGCTTTTTGGAGTTTTGCCCGGATCATGTTAATATAGTTCTTAAACGTACATCTGTGAGTATTTTTGACACTACTACTTACGCACTAAATTGGTCCTTGTTCATGGTTTGATCTTTTGGATGATCAAACCATGGGAACTCTGGTTACCTCCCACAGTGCAAAGTCATGCTAACTGGCGTTCCCAAATTACCTGTAGTGTATGAATCCATGTGTGAATGTTGGCTGGAGGTTCTACCACAGTTGTAAAATTGGGTATAAATACAATAGACACCAGTGGCCTCCTCTGTGAATAGTTGGACTACAGAGGTTCCTGGATGGATGGATGGATGGATGGATGGATGGATGGATGGATGGATGGATGGATGGATGGATGGATGGATGGATGGATGGATGGAGATTAAACTTTTTACCTTTGTGACAGGAAACACTTAATATTCACACCTGCTACAGTTTTGGTATTCCCCAATAACTCTATCATCAGCCCATACATAAACCCTCTCCATAGTGGACTAGTGAATTCATAATGTTTTCCTAATTATTAATGAAGTATCTCTGCGATTTTAGTCTGGGACTATCATGTTAGTGAGTGCATCACTAACATGATAGACCCAGATTACATGATTACCCATACACAAATCTGGAATAACAATGCCATGTGTTATATAAAAAGTTATGTCCATGATTGAACTGAACTTTACTTTTTATCCAAAGCTTTACCATTTCATCATAGTCATGATTTTTTTATCAACATCAATATTCCTAATATTAGCTATATGTAGTACATTTTGTGAAAAATTTGAATATCAATTAAGGAATCCCTGAGCTCTGAGACAACACTGCACCACTATGCCACCTTGATATAAAATATTGATGTTTTAAAATTGATACACACATATTGGAAAACTGTCAAGCTGTAGCTACAGACTTCATTGTTTAATCCTCATAGGAATCCAAGTAATACAATGATTTTGTTGAGAAGCTGAAATCTCGTAGACCTTGCGTTGTACCTTTACAAGTTGGTTCATGTGACTATAAATTGGCAGTACATAATGTACAGTATGTCTGATTGTGCTAGTATTTACATGATTTATTAAACAATTATTAGACATGTAGAAATTTGCACTCATGTACATAACATTGATGATTATTGTACCTAAATCTTTCAACAGATGAGGGAGTGTCCAATTTCTACAGGACTGAAATATTTTTCCTCCAGATTCATGAAAGTTTCTTATGCTGTGAAAGTGAAAGTAAAAAAAAAAAAAAAAAGGTTACAATGCTATTGAATGGGTCCCATTTTTCTCTTTCACTCAGATAATCAGTACTATTCTGCTGTTAGTTAATAATGCCATTATTCTGTGACCTTCAGTTTTTGTCTGAATGCGGCAGCTGCGATTATAAGTTCACTGGGTCCAGTTAATGGCAACAAAGTGGCTGTAATGGCTATGCATAGTACCAAGTAATTGTTGGGACCCATGAGTGGCTGGATTTTAAATTATAATGTAATTACACTGTCATTATAGGGCATGACGAATTAAATGGGGCCGACCTAAGTGGGAGAGAAAGTAGAAGTCACCAACCGATCATGAGCTAATGGAACATGATCCTGCACATATTAAGTAAATTTAGAGTAGAGTATCTGTTATTCTGACCTTCTGACTTAGAATTCTTGTACTTCCAATCTGTGAACTTGTATCCAAGCAAACTTAAGATATACTGTAGAATACTCTTTGGGCTGACCGCCCGCCCATTCATTTCAATGTCAATGCTAAGACTTGTTTGTTTTTTGTTCAAATTACAGGCATGAATTTAATTTATTTGAAAGATGAGAACAAGTTCTGTATGTTGTAAACATTTTGCTTACAATCATTGAATGGCTTTTGGCTCATTTTTGTCATTGCTTTTGAGAAATCCAGGCTGATTCAGCTCTTATCTAATCTGTCCAAATATAAATCTGCTTATGCTTTTGGCTGGGTTGATACAAGTGCAAAAATCACACTGTTAATTATGTAAACCCAAGAATTCATATCGTTAACAGCATTGGCACTGTAAGACCCTATTTAGTTTTAAAAACATACAAGAATGTATGAATTCAAGAGTTTAAAAAATGGCACATACAGTATATACATTAACACCTTTTTTATTTTAGCAGTAACAAATCAGGGCTTGTTTCACAAAAGCATCATACAGACCATCATAAAGATGTTCACAGGTAGAGAGATCACATCTGTGTTCTCATTCTATAAGGTTTTGTTTTATTCAGATTTTTTGCGTTCATGTTATAGCGAAACAATTTGTGAAGCTAATTTTAAACTTCTCAAATTTATTAAAACACCAGGCACTGATGCTTTTGTCTCTCAACACAAAAAATAAATGTAAAAAAAAAATAATTAAAAAACGAAATATGAGCGTCAATGAGGTCTTGATGAAAAGTCGATAAATGCGATAGAGATTAGTCATGGATAATCAGAAAAACAGGCAGGAAATTGCATTTGAATCAGACGCCTGCAACACTGATGAAAATAAAGAACAATACCCTGGAACAGGCCAGTCTAGAAGATGTCCAGAAGATAATGAATTGCTGTAATGAATTGGGGATTAATTGCTGAGTCATACACGGAGTCATTTGTCAAGAGTTATTGTAAAACAGCACTGCAGGACAAATAAGCCTCGTGCATTACTGCTTAGTTAGTAATGAACACCAACCACACTTACTACCTCAAACACGTTCATGTTTAGTCACTACAGTGTTGTGTAAGCATCAAAATACAACAGTGTACTTTTATAGGCTGTAGTGCAGTAATACTGTATATGGCCAAAAGGGGACACTTTTTACACATGCATAACCTTTCACAAGCTACTTTGTTGCCACAAAGGGCATACACAATGCCTTTGCATTTTATAGCATTAAAATTTCCCTTCGCTGAAACTAAGCAATTCAAACCTGTTCTAGCATGACAATGCACAAAATAATAAGAGCTGAAGCACTCAAGCAGCCTGCACAGAGCTCAGACCTCTACCCCAGTGATTCCTTTTGGATCGAATTTAAAAAACCCGTCTACACACCCCAGGCCTCCTCGCCCAACATCAGTGCCAGACCTCACTAATGCTCTTGTGGCTGAGTGGGCAAAATCCCCACAGCTATGCACCAAAATCTAGTGGAAAGCCTTCCCAGAAGAGTGAAGGTTATTATAACAGCAGAGTGGGACTTAATCTGGAATGGGCTGTTTAACAGGCACTAAGTGAGTGCTCAAGTTCTCACACACCATCCTAAGGCTGTCGTTTTTTTTCACTGGCTCCTTCTTGCCACCCACTTCACTTTTGAAACACTGATACCGATATGAAGCAGAACCTACCTACCTTAAGGCATTTAATCACACCGCATACTGCACCACACTCCATCTATCTCTGATCAGTTTGCCCTACCATCTGTCAGGGTAAGAGGAAGGGATGCATCAAAGGTCTTCTCTACAAACATCAACAAAAGTATCTGCTTATTAATGGAGGACATTTGAAATATAATTGGCTGCTCAAAAAATAAACAGTTTGACAGCAGAATGCAATAAATGCAATTTTTGGACTTTCAATTATTCCGGCAATTTTTTTCCTCTCTGATATGCAAGGTTGTCTATGGGTCAATATCACTATAAGTGCCTTTGAGACCTCATAATTTCCAAGCAAAAATCTAAGATTCTATATTTAACTTCATATTTACTTTATTAAATAAACCTTAGATTGTTTTTGTTTTTTTAATAAACTGCATAAGGACAATGTAGGACCAAATCACAAAATGTGTCAGTCATCGACGAAGTCAAAGCAGAGGAAATACATTATAAAATGCGATTATAACATGCACATTTTCAGAAATAATACCTGTATGTTGTCCCCTTCTCAACAATATATTTTAGTTGACGGGAAAAAAATCTGTTGTTAATAAACTCAATCCAAAATGTGGCAAAAACCGTGCACACGTGTTCATCCTGCCGTGGAAAGATTGATGACAAGGTGGAGCATGACAGGGTGAACATTTTACTGCTAAAGTTAGCATTTAATGATCACCTGGTGGGTCTTCATTTAGCAAAGTGATTCACTGTTGAAGGTGACTGTGTACTGTCTATCACATACAGTATATTTTGAATATTTTGTAAAGTTTTTATATTTATTAATATTTAACTATGACATGTTGGACATGTTAAGCTTGACAACCATCAATTTTCAACAACATGATGAAAATTAGGGAATATGGGTGTAAATATTTAAAACAATACAGCAGTTGTTTCAACCGCAATTATAGACAAAATGATGGTGGTGATGTCACTGAATATATCGGACAGTTTTTCAAAGTGCTAGTTACCACAAATTGGCAGAGTCGATATAAATTTCAGGGACATGAACAAAATTATTATTATTATTATTATTATTATTATTATTATTATACACCCAATCAAAGAAAATGGTATAAAAAGAGGGAAACACATTACTAGACACTTATGTCTAAATGTTCGGTCATTTTTTATTTTATTTTATTTTATTTATTAATAAATGTAATATTTTTTTTATATTTTAATAATATTTTTTTTTATATTGTCAAATTAATTTGCAACACGTTCATGTTAATGGACACCAATGATACTTTATCCCCTATAAAAAAAAAAAATCATTTGAAAACCACTATACAATCTGCTTACAATCTTCCATATTTTGAACAAAGCATGAAACATATCCACCATATGTTTTGAGCAAAGGCTAACAGGTTATAATGATCCAGCTGCATCGCTTTTTTCTGTCATACAGTATGATAAGGTAAGTAACATAATAAAAATAAACCCTTCAAAAAAGTGTGTAATAAACATCTTCATGCTTCAAACTTCACTTAACACCATATAAATAAGTATATAAGTACAGTTTATGTGCAACATCCACCATACAAAAGTCCTGTGCACTTTAAGTTGTTACTGTAGTACTATTATTATTATTATGTATTTTAACCTAAACATTAATATTAACTTTTAATCTAACTTGCTGTCATCACTATTGTTGGAACTGCTGCTGCAGAAAGGGAGCCAACATGTACTATGGTACACGGGATAAATTTATAAGGAAAGTACGATTACTTAATGCTTCATTTCAGTACCAGTTTGCTGTAGTACAGAGACAAAAACAACAATGTAATTACTTCCACACTGCGCTGTGTCTAATGGTTGGATGACCCAATACAAGTTTAAGATGAATACACTTTTAGTTGGCAAATTTATAGCCGAATAATGTGCACTTGACTGTTCAATGCAATCCAACTTTTAAATTGTGCAGTTTTTATTATTCCTATAGTGCACACAGCAAATCAGGCATTTGATCGAATGCTGTTTCTTTTACATTGGACAAAACTCTGAGAGTCTGGCTTGCCGTTGCATAAAGAAGAAGATTAAGGAAGGAAGAAAAAAAGTATTATGCTTCCTGTTTCCACGGCTGTCAGAGAAACAATGAAAGGCAAGAAATGCAAAATCCTTACAAGAAAAAAGGATGAATGTTTCATGAAAGTGACACACATTTGTTCCCGTTTTCTCCGGAGTTCAAACGTGCACGTGTGCATACACGCCATCTCTCTCAACATCTGAAGTAGGTCTAGAGAATTTTGCATGAGGTGAAGTGAAAACAGGAATCGTATGTGGTTAGTGCATTCATGGATGAAGTCTTGTAATATGTATATATATTTTTGTTCTTGTTGTCATTGCATCATGTTTATGTGTTTGCATGTTTGTAATGAAGTGGGCAGAGACACATGCATACAGGGTGTATTTTTGAGTGTTTAGAGGATAAGCCTGCACACATGCAAAAGACAGAATCCAAAAACTAAGCAAAGGAAAAGATGATTCCAGGTCAAAACACAAATAATCTATCCCAAAATACAAGGCTTAAAGTTCACAAATTTACAAGCAAAACTCTAAGGTCTCACAATCTGGGTCAAGTTCTTAACTTTTTTTTTTTTATAATTGTTTCAAAGGATGTAGTGAGGGCAACTGCGGAAGCGGCTTAAAATTCTGCCGAGGATGCCTTCTGGCGGTCTGGTTGAGCAGAGTCCAGACTAGATGTTACAGTACCAGTATCTGTGTATATATTTAAAAATAGTAATAACATTGTCTATCAACAGTAACTACCTCCACATGTGCACTATCCATACAAGTCATCAGTCACCCAACACAATTGGTTAACTATTAATAGGTCTCGTGAAATGCCTTAGAAACAAGGCACTGTAGTGTAAGAAATTAACATCACTGGGGTAACTTCTTACATTATTTATTTATATATTTCTAGGCTGATCGCCTGTCTAACTAATTACATTAAATATCCCTATATTCTCTATACTTATTATACATCTAATAAAACTGTAAAGTTGGCGCATATTGACAATGAAGATATAAGTGAAAAAATGATTTGGGGGGGCGTAAGATGAAGAATAGAACACATCAAGATGGTTTTTGGAATTTTTGCCTGTCTGTTTGTCAGATAAAATTACTGAACGAATTTTTAATGGTGTTTTCATAGGAGTATTTGTATTTGGCGGACAATCGGCTCACAAGAAGAGAAGGGTCAGGGTCAACCCATAGAGGGCGCTTGGCGCCCAGAGACTCTTGCGTTTTGTTGTAGTTTTCGTTCAAGTTAAACTTCATTTCCTAGAATGCACCTCGGTCAGGTGATCGGAGCACTCACCTGAACCGAGGTGGCTCATTAGTTGATTATTAATAGCCTGTTTATGTTCTGCTTTTTGTCTTGCATCTGTTGGATTATACTCGTAAAATGCTGGTTTGTTTGTTTGTTTGTTTGTTTGTTTGTTCGTTTGTTTGTTTGTTTGTTTGTTTGTTTGTTTGTTTGTTTTGCCAGTTTAGTTTAGTTCCTAGTTCTTTGGTTAGGTTGTGTAGACTCTTGTTTAGTTTGTTTTTATGTAAAGTCTGTTTGTTTATGTGTATATTTCTTTTTTATTAATTAAAAAAAACATCTTCCACGTATTAACTTCTGCTTTTATGTCTCACAACACCAATACAAACCTGACAAGAAGATATGCTGCTTTAAAATTTAAATGGAAAATGCATTTATATCATTTAAAAAAATCAAAATGATTAGTTCATCTCAAAATTCAACAGAGGGCGCTGTACATTTTTTTAATATGTGCTTATGAGTGTGCAATTGAAATCTAGTTAATAAACGCGATTTTCAAGCCTTCATTCCACGACACTTCAAGGTAACACATGAAAATTTTATAAATCCCAAAATTCAACAGATGGCGCTGTACATTTTAAAAAGTGCGCTCATGAGTGTGCAATTAAAAATTCCGCGAGCAAACGCTCATCTAGTAATTTTATATAGTAAACACTTAAATAGCACGATTATTCCACTACAGTATATGTGGGTTAAAGATTAGTTGCAAGATTTGCTGTTACTGAAACAACTTCAGGGTGGTCCAAATAAACAATGAATTATGGTCATGTGATTATTGTAGAATTCAGTACACTGTAATATCTGTATAGTAACTCTTTATTGATTATTCCAGTCTTACTCAACCACTAGGATCGGGTCTGCAGTGCAAACACAACATTAAGGAGGAATCAGTGATACTGGAGAAAGATTGTTGGATGACATTTGAATTCAATAGCCGAACAGATAAACCCTTCACTTAAGCACTCCTTTGGAAGTAAAAATTGCTTCGGATTGGAATTGCTGACTCCTCTTCTTATTTTTCATCTTCTATATGGCTTATCATGTGCACAGGGTGTCAGGAGTCTGAAGGCTATCTAGGGGTACATCCCGGATAGGGTGCCAATTCATTGCAGGATGCACACACACACACACACACACACACACACACACACACACACACACACACACTCTCTACAGGCGATTTTGGTAATGAAAATTAATGTAATCTGCCCATCTTTGGACAGTAAGAGGAAACCGGAGTACATGGAGGAAACCTGTGTACTCCATGCATGTACACAGACACAAGGTGGGAATCGAACTCTTGACCCAGAAGGTGCGAGGTCACCACTACGCCACCATCTCTGTGGATCTGAATCCAGTGCTATTGCCCACTACATAACCACCCTGAACTATTTGCTTGTTTGTTTGTTTGTTTGATGTTTTTCGTTTGCCTGCGTGCTTTCTTGAAATTTCTTGAATTGTGTCAGGTGTGCTCGCAGTGCAGTTACATTCTGCTTAATCTAATTTGTGCCATGTCTTTGGGGTTGTGCAAGCGGAATCTACACCTGCTCGACATATGTAAATGAGTTTATTTTTGCTTGCGTCTACAAATAGATGTGAGATTCCTTGCATAAATTACACAAATTATACAAATGTGTTACACATTTAAGGAGAGCATGAGAAACTCATGATTTGCCCTCCATTGAAGGAAGTCGATAGGAAAATGTGCGAATATTAGAAAGCTGTAAAAAAAAAAAAAAAAATCATGCCACTTAAGGTTCACATCCAAATAATGGGATTTTTTTTTTATTATTGCTCATTTCTAATTAAAATAGTGGCCAAAATAGCTCACATGGTAACTTAATGGACTATAAGGATCATTTTCAGCCATGAAAAACCCAAGCCATGTTTGACACTGAAGCAATTTTGCTGAGCTAAGCTTGCTCATTTACTACGCTTACATGGCTCTTTGAAATTCTACAACTCGTTGCAATACTTTCTTTATTGAGGTCCTTTTTACTGGTAATTTCACAGTTGCTTGGATATGAGCGAATTTCATTTGAGTGAAGCAAATAAGGACCTTTTGTCCTACAGCAAAAAACAAAAAAAAAAGCCAAGACATCTGGCTGCTTTTGATGTTTATCACTGTGCACATACACTCAGTGTCCACTTTGTTTTTAGAAACAATTGTGCACCAGCACGTTTGTGCAGGTATCTAACCAAGCATTCATGGCATGGCAAGAACACAATTTACAGTATAATGCATCTGTTAATTATGTTTAAATCAAATAGAAAAGAAAGTGTGAACTACTGTACATGACGTTCATTGTGCCATGCTTGTTGGTGCCAGATGGGCTGATAGGACTATTTCAGAAACTGCTGTTCTCATGGGATTTTCACACACACACCAGTCTCTAGAGATTACACAGAATGATGCAAAAAATGTATTTTATATATAAAATATGTGTGTAGAGGGTCTGTAGTCTGAAACACCTTTTAATAAGAGAAATCAGAGGAGAATGTCGAGAATGGCTGGAGCTACAGTAGCAGTAGTCTATAGTCTATAGTAACTAAACAAATCATTTTTTTACAACCATAGTGAGCATCTGAGAGCACACAACATATCAAACCATGAGGTAGATAAACCACAACAGAAGAAGGCCACATTGGGTTTTTATTCTTGTCTGCCAGCTAGCATGGGCACAGACTGACTCAAACTGTAGAGTTAAATATTAGATGCTAACTTTTTATGCTCAATACAAATACAAATGTGATCATTATGTGATGATGTGATGAATTTTTATATCCATCCTGGCAGCTCAAACCAATCAAAATTTTTCTCGTACCTTTCTTACAGACAAGGTATTTCCAGCCACAGAACTGATGCTCACTTAATGGTTTTAGGTTTGTCAAGAGACTGTTGTGTGTGAAACTCCCCGGAGGTCAACAGTATCTGAAACACTCGTATTAGCCCATCTGGCACCAACAACCTTGCCACAGTTAAAGCCACAGAGATATATATTTTTTAGGGTTGCGACCAGCTTTTGACCAGTATCTACTGTACAGTAAGTGGTTTAATGCATTTCCACATTGATTATTGTATACATCATTTAAATTCTTTTTCCTCTTTGACATACAAAGACCTTATTTGCATGACACAAATAAAATTGTATCTTCTTTCCATCCAATTAGAAACTCTCTGAACTCATTACTATGGGTCTGTTGGGTCATTCCGGAAATATTCAGAAGGATGATAAAATGTTGGATGGTGCGGCAAGCCACATGTGGCTAAAACTTGCTCATTTAAATCTTCTGCATGAAACATGTATAATTTAAACTAATCTTATCTACAGAGTGTGGAAGTGAGACGCTGTGGGTGCCACAGTACCATCTAGTGGAATTCGTTCCAATCATTGCATTCATTATTTTTTCTTTTTCTTTTTTTTTTTTTTTACTGAAACATGATATTTACTGAAATAAATGACTTGTCCCAAAAGTGAGATAAGTTTGTGTAGGACTATGTGATTCAGGTGTTTTTAAAATCAAAGCCTTTGTCATTTTTGTTTCTGTCTAGCTAGCACAAAGACGCAGAAACACAGAAATCTAATAAAATATTATATTAGATAGGCAATATTTGAAGTGAGTGGGAACAATAAATAATAATAACTATGCTCCACACAATATGAAACAATATTTCAAAATTGAAATATGCAAATCTTTATTTAGCTCTCAAATCTGACATATTGATGAGTGCAAAAGTAAATCTGTTCATTAAACCAATACAAAGACATATGAGCCTGTTCGATGTAAGAAACAATAAAAGTGGTCAAGCGTCCAGCTTTACAGTAGGTCTAGCTGTTTGATAGACAGGTTGCCTCTCCACATTTAGGAAGTGTATAATGTTTATGCTTACATTTTTATGAGATATACTAGATGACAGAAGCAACAATTTCCTGACGGCTCAAACAAAAGCTTTTTTTTTTCTTTTTAGACGCATCTGTGAGTTTACAAGCAGATGATGAATTGGATTTTTTTTTTACTCTTGATACTTGATGCATATAAGGTATGCATGGGCAATTAACCATTAGAAGGCATAATCATGCAATGATTCTATACAGTGGTTAGAGAAAAGAATCAACTCACCTTTAAAATAATGACATATATAACAACAGCATGTCAGAAAAAAAAAAGAAAAAAATGTTTTTAATAAAAATTAATCTAGATAAAGATGCTTCTAAGTAGTAATAATAATTAATGATGAATTAATGATTTTTTTGTTGTTGTTCATTTTTTTTCTTTGTTTGTTTGTTTGTTTTGTCTTTTGAGTGCCTTGTGCAGATTGTTTGCTTTAGTTGTACTACCTTTGGTAATAAATCAAAGGGTTTATTAATACTTAGAAACACATTGAAGTCTATTATAAAGAGGTGGAAGGTATTTGGTACCTCCCTGGATCAGGACGTCACACCAAACTGGATGAAAGAGCCAGGGGGAAACTGTTCAGAGAGGGTACCCACAGCAAGAGGCCTACAGCAACTCTGAAGCAGTTGCAGGAATTTATGACAAAGAGTGGTCATTGTGTGCATGTGAGAACAATATCACAAATTCTACACAAATGTGGCTTTTACTGTATGGGGTGGGGTGGGGTGTAAAATGTGGCTTTTACAGTATGGGCTTTTTCTTTAGGAGTGGCCTTTCTTAGCCACTCCTAAAGAAAGGCCACATGCAGTCACAACTAAGCGTTGCAAAAACACAGGTGGTCAGATGAAATCAAAATTTAATTATTTGGTCACAATAATTCGGCCATTTAAATGAAAACGAGCCGAAATACAGCTCACCATCCAAATAGCACCATTCAAACAGGAAAGCATGAAGTTGGTAATATCCTGTTATTCTGGTGGGGACTGGAACACTTGTCAGGATAGAAGGAAAATTAATGGTTGAAAATGCCTTAAAATTCTTGAACGAAATTTGCTGCCCCCTGCCAGAAAGTTGTCAATGGGAAGAAGCTTTACATTCCAACATGACAATGACACAAAGTACCCAGTAAAACTAACCATGTATTCGTTGAAAGAGAAAAAGATGCACGTCCTTGCATGGTCTAGTCACATCCCAGACTTGAGTTAATGATTTAACATTAGATGCTAAAGATATCCACTTCAATGGCAGTAACATTGACAGGTAATTACAGTACCAGAGGTGGAGTTTTGGCCAAGGGTGGATTTATTCCAGTTTGGTTAACAGAACATACTGAAAATATGACCCCACTTGCCTGCTGTAGCTAAAAATAGAATGAAAGTGCCAAGTGAATATACAAACACATGAATATTTATAACAGGCGAAGTATAGCTTAAATTGGAAACATTTCCTCTTCTGTGCCCTAATGTTATTTCTACTATGTGTCACTAGCATTAACTCCATCACAAATAATTAGAAAGCAATTAAGGCTGTTTGAAAGTTTTCCACTACTTATGTGCTTTGAGTGTTGAAATGTCAGTAATTTGTAAAGTTTATTTTAATACCCCAGTTTTGTTCAAGTATTTGCATAGTGCTGTTACATATTTATAATCCAATTACCATTGACTGATCGAGATAATT
The DNA here is from genome assembly GCA_003987875.1 of Clarias batrachus. Lineage (NCBI taxonomy): Eukaryota > Metazoa > Chordata > Actinopteri > Siluriformes > Clariidae > Clarias > Clarias batrachus. Next base: position 439,421 of record QMIH01000026.1, on the reverse strand, counting down.
ATTTCCATATTAGTTGTGTTAGTAGTGTTCTTAATGCATGCATGCAAACACATTATTACTAATTGTGAACATTTTTTGAAGAGTTTACCATGCATAATTTATCAGTTCATATTAAATGTGTGTCCCATTTATAAAGGAGTATTTATAAATGTATATAATACAAATGTACTTAGCTATTTTTATCATATTTTAAACATAAAAACATTCCATTTTCGCACTGTACTGTGTAATTGTACATCTTGTTTATGCATGAGCATGATAGAATTTACATATTCACACAGAAATACACACAAGCATGCTTGATGTATTTATCTACCTACATACTTATCTATCTATCTATCTCTCTATCTATCTATCTCTCTATCGATCTATCAATCTATCTATCTATCTCTCTCTCTCTATATATATATATATAGAGAGAGAGAGAGAGACAGTGGAACCTCGGATTGCGAGTAACGTGGTTTACGAGTGTTCCGCAAAAAAGTTAAAAGATTTTTCATAAATTTAAAAATTATTAGTTTACGAGCGCCAAATATCATGTATCACGCATGCGACTCTTATTTTGACACCGAGCGTCACCCCTACTTGTATAGTCAACATCTCCTTCTTTCTTTTAGTCTCTTAAACACACTTTGACACATGCACAGACGCTCTCTCGCCTTTTCACCCCCTCCCCGTCTTCACAAACACACAGAAACTCAGTCCTGTCATGATTCTTTTCAAAGGTAAGGTGCTGGTTCATTTGTTTTGATTTTTTTTACTTTACAGCAGTGATTCCCTTAGTATGCACTTGCACCAGTGTCAGAGAGATTTCTTTTTTCCCTCTTAAAACGGTGTTTCCGTGTGTGTGTGTGTGTGTGTGTGTGTGTGTGTGTGTGTGTGTGTKTGTTGTGAAACTTAAAAAGTGAGATGGGGAGAGGGAGGAGGAGTGTTACTGTGTAAAACGAGGCGAGGGAAGGGGCTAATTCCACACACACACACACACACACACACACACACACACACGGCGCCTGCGCACACCAATGGAAACACTTATCTGTCGGGATTTATTTGTCCTTTTTTTTAAAGGTAAAGTGCAGATTAATTTGTTTTATTTTCATTTTATAGATTGTATTAATTATTTTTATGTATTTATTTTGTGGGGCAGTGGAATGAATAATTTGAGTTTTCTTTATTTCTTATGGGAAATGATGATTTGGTGTTTTGGAATACGAGCCCACTTCCGGAACAAATTATGCTATATATATATATATATATATATATATAGCTAAAAGTATTCTCCCGCCTGCCTTTATATGCATATTAACTTGAGTACCATATGGTTGATTTTCAGGAGTTCGGCTCGGTCCCTTACTGTACTTCCAGTAAAGGAACTCTTAATGCTTCAGCATACCAAGACATTTTGGACAATTTCATGCTCCCAACTTTGTGGGAACAGTCTGGAGAAGGCCTGTTCCAACATGACTGCGCACCAGAATACAGAGCTGTAAATTTATTTTAAAAAATTTAAAAAGAGTATGTACTGGAAATTTGCTTTCATAAGAACCCTTCCTTCTCTGGATGTTTTGGATTTTTTAGTGTTAAGTTTTAGGATTTTTGGCGGGTTTATCTTGTTTGTTTAAGGAATGCCTTTGTTGTCTATTTGTTGTTTTCCTTCCTTCCCTCCCGCATTTCCTTTTCCTTTTGTTTTAGGAACACCTACATTTATT
>QMIH01000026.1:372712-435212 GCA_003987875.1 Clarias batrachus | reverse complement strand
TCTGGATCGTTGTTGAGGCTGTTGAGGCTTCACAGGGTGCTCCCTACTCCCTGGAACGTTGGTGATGGGAACTACCCTCGACAAAACTCCACCATTCTGAACACCCTGCGAAGTCACCAGCGCAGACGTCACTTCCTCTGGGCGTTACCATGGTAACATAAGCACCTTAGATACCTGTTGCTGGAGCTTTCACACTATAGACATTAAATATTGAATAACTTGCAAATAAATGACTGATCTATATAATAATAATCATCATCATCATCATCATCATCATAATAATGTAATTAATAATTTATTAAAGATGTACATAAATATAAAGCTTACAAAATACTACATATTTGTCATTTCACTCTCACTCGCACTTAACATGGCTGAACACCCTGTGAAGTGTACACCTCAGGGTACTTCAGGCCGATTGGAACGCACCTTGTGTCTCTGATTTGGCAGATGGAGTGGACATGGTGTCAGTTGTATACATGTACAAGTACAGAGGGAGGCACAAGATGACAAAATCTCAGATGCTTTACGTGACTGAAATATAGAAGATACTCTGTGTGACCTGGTCCTTCATCAGATGACATTTCTGTGCACCGCGTATAGACCGTTGCAATATGGGTAGTCATAAGCGTCTCATTAAAAGCAGATCAGCACTGATATAATGTGTATTTGGCACACAGTGATCAGCTCATAAGACAGCACAATTAGCACAGATGTGACTGTCATGCTTACATGACTATGAAGCGGAACAAGGGAGAATTGCTTTAATCAAACTCCAAACTCCAGAAATGCAATAGCTCCCAATTCAAAGCCCATACTATTTATTTATTTATTTATTTATCTATTTATTTTTGGGATATGCCCAGGTTTCTCTGTTCTACTACTTTCTGTCATCATACTGTACCTGGACAACTAGGCTATTCTTTACTTGACCCCTTAAACCATAATTTGACATCAGTTCTATATCAAGGAAGACTTTCATTTATTTTATGGCCAAGTGTCACACAGTTATTTGGATTGTCATGGAATAGCTGTTAAAACATGAGAGTCTAAGGGGGTCAGATCGGGAGACCTTGGAGGCCATTCAACTGGCCCATGACGACCAATCCACTTTTCAGGAAACTGTTCATCTAGGAATGCTCGGACCTGACACCCATAATGTGGTGGTGCACCATCTTGCTGGAAAAACTCAGGGAACGTGCCAGCTTCAGTGCATAAAGAGGGAAACACATCATTATGTAGCAATTTCAAATATCCAGTGGCCTTGAGGTTTCCATTGATGAAGAATGGCCCCACTATCTTTGTACCCCATATACCGCACCATACCATCACTTTTTTTGTTCCAACAGTCTTGGAGGGATCTATCCAATGTGGGTTAGTGTCAGACCAGTTGAATGGCCCCCAAGGTCTCCCGAACTGACCCCCTTAGACTTTTATCTTTGGGGTCTTCTGAAGGCAGTTGTCTATGATGTGAAGATACGAGATGTGCAGCACCTGAAACTACGGATACTGGAAGCCTGTGCTGGCATTTCTCCTGCGGTGTTGCTATCAGTGTGTGAAGAGTGGGAGAAGAGGGTTGCATTGACAATCCATCACAATGGGCAGCACATTGAACACATTTTATAAGTGGCTAGAAACTTGTAAATAACTCATGAAAGAATAAAGTTACATTAAAACCAAGCACACCATTGTTTTTCTTGTGAAATTCCCAATAAGTTTGATGTGTCACAACACCCTCTTCCTATTGAAAAAACAAAAGTTGGATCCAAGATGGCCGACTTCCAAATGGCCACCATGGTCAGCACCCATCTTGAAAAGTTTGCCCCCTCACATATACTAATGTGCCACAAACAGGACGTTAATATCACCAACCATTCTCATTTTATTAAGGTGTATCCATATAAATGGCCCACCCTGCATATTTAAATTGACACAGTGTTACTTTGGACTATACATTTTTGGAATGATATGTGATAATAACACTATGAATATAAACCTATATCAATGCAGTCACAAATGTAGTCCAGGTTCGATTCCCACCTCTGTGTGCATAGAGTTTGCATGTTCTCCTCCTGCTTGGTGGGTTTCCTCTTGGTACTCTGGTTCCCTCTGACAGTTCAATGACCTACAGATTAGGCTAACTGGCTTTCCTGAATTGCCCTGCTATGGAATGGCAGCCTGTGCAGGGTGTACCCCCCACCCCCTTGTGTGGTAAGTCCCCTGAGACATGCACCAGGCCTCCCATGACCCTGTACTCAGGATAAAGCGATAAAGACGATGAGTGAGTGATTGAATTTGTGATCTAAAATCATAGAGGCTAGCTTTTATTGCGGTCCTGTCTTCACCCGTTTTACATTATTGGTCTGGTTTCACTGAATGTCTTCACCTGTTCCACGCTTTTCATTCATTTGACTGAACTATGGTTGTAATACAATGTCACTATCTTCAGCTGTATATGTATATGCTTTTTGCTGTGCCTATCTACATCTTTATCTGTACATATATTTCAAGGTTGGCAGGATAAAAAAGAATAAAAAGGGTTATTTGATGGGGTGGTTGGGGTTCGAATGGCTGTGCCTGGTGGGTTTCCTCCAGTTCCCCTCACAGTCCAAAGACTAGCTCTGTACTATAATTGGTTTTTCCAAATGGCCTGTTGTGTGTGTGATGCAATGGCACCCCATCCAGGGGCCTTGTGCCCTGGATAGTCTTAAAGCCCTCCCCTTTACCATACACAATATAGACAATGGATGGGAGCTGTTTGATGTTGTTTTAATAAAATGGCATTGATAGTTCCTCAACCTCAGCTACTGTACATTCCTAAAAGTTCAGAACTGGTCTCAATTCAAAGGTGTGCATGAAACTTTTTCCCAGATGATATTTTTATTTATATCCACCCAGCGCACAATAACAACAAATGCACGGCTTTACATATTTATGTTAATGAATATGGTCTTTTTTCTTCTTACACAAGTTTCACATTGAAACTCTCACTTCTGTCTGTTTGAAACTAAAAACCACCCAATTTTCAAAACATTTTGTTACGCCCCATGAGACCCCAGGCCTGTTTAGAATACATTGTCTTCATTCCAAATAATGCATTGGTATTCAATATGTCTTGTCATGTATATACTCTGTTTTTTGTTTTTTTTTCTTCGTTCATAATAAGGTCTTGGGGCGCTACTGCTTCGCTGTGTTTTCTGGGCGTCTTATTGTTTTTGTTCAGATTTCTGCAACTGTAGAGCCACTCTAATCCATCTGGCATCCTGGGCTTTATGATCATACCTTGTATTCTGTATTTTGGTCTTGTCTTGCATTATCTTATCTTGTCTGCATGTACGATTTGTGACAGATTTCCAGATTCATCTGATTAAAAATGACACACTTGGATTCATCACACATGGCTTGATAATCCTTTAAATCGCCTCTGTCAAAATACAACAGCTTCACTCGCCACTCACTTTCTTTCTCGACTTCCCCACCGCCCATAACATACAATAGGTTAGCCTATAAGTCATGTCATTGGGAGCTGTCAGGTTTTCCTTTTTTTTTTTTTTTTCTCCATACACCATTGCACCATTTAGATGACTCAGGTCGAGCTCTCGTAGACATGAAACCGAGTCAGAGGAAGCGGCCATCTACAGTAAGTGTTGACCCATTTTCGGCTTTGTTGAGGGTCACGGAGCAGTCAAACCATGTGCTTCACACCGAGCCTAACCTGTTTTTGACCTCATCCGTCTGTTTTCAAAGACTGAAAGCAACACACGTTTTATAAAGCTTTTTTCGGTCTAGGCATCTATTAAATGATTTAGAATAGATCTAAGGTTCTGGTCATGATGTCTGCTTTTAAATATTCATGTCAAATGTGGGATGAAGTGCTTATTGTTGGACTTGATGGAATGGTTTTGTAAAGGATATCCGGATTGAAATTGATTACAGCTAATTCAGGAAAACTACCATGGACACAACTGAGAAATGATTCAAAGAAATCCCCTTTTTGTCTTTCCACCTCTTTTAGCACGGCACTCACACTACACCAAGTTCTTCCCCTATTTCTTTCATGCTGCTCAGAAGTTACTGTCCTCAAAATCCCATTTGTGATGCCATCTTTTAGGGTAATGAGATCTGATTTCCACTTCTCAGTCACCAGCTATAAATCTCTAATCTAACCCTCAGGGTCACGTAGGTGCACATCTTCATCTTCTCTCTCCTCGTCTTACCTTGATCTCCTGTCCGTCACATCCTCCCTCATTAAAACTTCTCCCTTTATTTTCAGAGTTTTCGAGTCAGAAAACCCAGCATAGATCAAGTCTTCTTATCATCTCACATTGCCAATTCCCCATCCGGAAATTCTATCCTCCAGTGTCTGCGAAGTATTTCTGCGCTTTCATGGAAATCCTTCCCGTTTTCACTTTTAATTCCTCTTGATCTTCATTCCTACAGATTGTGATCACTCGTGCCTTACAAAAAAAAAAAGAAAAAAAAAAGAAAAATACTCAAGGTCAATCTGTACAGTTCTTCAGCTTCCTCATGAGAACGTTTGACTGCTTGGTGTTCCTTACTTGTCGTGTCAAACTTTGAGAGTTCTATTCACATACCAGAGATTCTGGATTGCTTATTGGCTGACTGATTTAAGGTTTCAAGGTACAACTCTTTAAAAAGTAAAGTTTTTTGTTCAGAAAAGACTCGGATGTACGTTTTGAAGACCAAAAACTACACCAGTCATCATTTTCTCTGCTTGTTTGAGTGTGTGTTCAACTGTCAAAAGGTGTCAGGCAAGAATTAAGGAATAAATGAAGCTCTTTGTGAACTCGAGGGCATTTTTATTATTCTGATAAGAGGCTGGGGAAAAAAAAGGTTTCCGATTCATGCATACATGCGATTTCATTTCTGAATGACGACTATATTCTCTTATTCCCTGCATTCAGATCACTCTGCATCCAAGTGTTCGATGACTTACTTGACAACAATGCAATGGATTGCTATATCAGTCACACTCACTCAGTGTGAAACGAAACACTATTAATTCACCAATCAGGCCGGAGATTAGCTAATGATTCAGTCATACAACTTGATCACTTCCCTCATCTCACTTCCTCATTTACAGCGTTCCAGTATTAGCACTCGCTCAATATCACAACGCTCACGCTGTCAGTTCCAGCCAATCAGAGGACAGAGGAGGAACAGTACCAGCCACTCTTAATCTTAACTTAGCTTTTCTTTTGATTGTGTAAAGCGGCTTTGCGACAACAATAACTGTTAAAAGCGCTATACAAATAAATTTGATTTGAATTGAATTAACACACTTGAAACAGGTTTAATAAATAATACTATATTTATATGGTATATTACAATTACAATTGTACATTCCTGTTTCTGATTGGTTCCTTTTAATGCTCTCTTTGTCAAACCATTACATTTTCTTCTGTTCTTGCACTTAGGAGTGAGTACTGTATATATTTTATCATTGCCCACAATTTTTCTTTTTCACCAGAAAGTGTGCATATGCATACACACGCACAAACAGGCATGTCCAATTGTAATTGTAATTGTAATATACTATATAAATACAGTATAGTATTATTAATTCAACCTGACTCAAATGTGTTAAAATCGAAAAATAAAACCTTTGAAAATAATAAATTCTACACTCGTAACTTTGTATTTAATTTTAAACTACTTAACAAACTCTGTGATATTTAACTTAGGCTGATGAAAATAATAATTTGATTTGATTAGTTTGATTAGTGCTCACAAATAAATATAATAAATAAATAATGATAAAAACTAACACACATGATTATGAAGTTCAATAGTTTGATGAGTGTCCAAAAAGCACATGTGCTATTTATCAGCTTTTTTTATTTATTTATTATTGTTAACATTCTTTGAAGTTTTGAGGGTTCTAAAATAACAGAAAAAAATATTTGTTGCAAAAGTTGAAGGTTATGTCTAGAACTTGTTTATAATAGTTTATAATACTATTATTATATGATATTATATAATTATAATTATTTATTATAAAACTATTATATATCCTGTAAATATATCAACTATTTTTTTTCTTGAGTGCAATAATAAAATTTTGATTGAAAACATGATAATAGTGTGAGAGAATCTTGATCTCAGTTCCCATGGAGGAAAATCGTGATTCACATTTTAGCAAGAATTGTTATTAAATATTTGCAGTAAATATGGACTAGTTATTAATTCTAGATCTTTAATAGTTTAATAAAAATTTAAATAAAAAATTAAAATAAAATTAAATAAAACTTTAATAGATCTCTTTAATAGTAAAATTGAGGCACTAATGTGAGCCACTTTCGGATAATAGTTCATACTTAACGAGATTGAACTAAAGCTTACATTAAATACTCATCATTCATTCACTATGATTTTATGCGAGTTTTCATTGCTGCAGGAGGGAAACCCATTCATAAACCATGTGCAATCTGAACAGGTAAATCAGTCTAGAGAAGATGTCTGTAGAGAAAACCAGATGAAACTCACCAAGCACAGTAAGAACATACAAACTCGCGCACACACACAGGTGAGGTGAGATTTGAACCCCTTGCAATAACAAGGCAAGTGGAAAAAGTCACCCAAGCCAAGCCACCTTGCTGCCATTAAAAACTGTACACTTGCAGACTTTGCTCTCTTAATAGCACATTTATTACATTATAATATCCAATAAGCAGTGACGCCCGTAGCATTTATGCTTAATATTTATTTGTATGGTTGCACCAACTTCTAACACTCGGAATATTAATGTAACTTGACTGTTAATAAGCTTCAAAATTTAACAACCCTTCCTAAAGTCATTCCTTATGACAACACATCTCGTTACCCGCCTTGACACAAACCTCCTCTGAAGGCTCACTTCCAAGTGACAGAAACCCATCACAGGCTCTGGCTTCACATAATAATCACAAACAAGTTAGATTCCGTGCAATTTGTCGCCTGTCGGGTAGAGGCACATCAAGGGCGAAGTTGCGCTTCGGCGAGACGCTCTGACCGTGAGCGATGAGTGCACTTGTGAATAACTAAGCCGCTGATTTGGGGCGACACCTCCTTGATCGGAACAAATAGGGGTGGGTGGCCCCTTCCTAACATGTCCACTGACCTCCCTTATACTAAGGGGCTACGGTTCTCGCCTACTAGCGCCTTCTGCAGAGTTATTCCATGGGAGCCAGGTGAAAAGGTTAACGGATTCAGCGCTGTTGAGCAGTGCAGCAGATCCCTTATGGTGGGCTCACCAGGGCTCACAGTGCACGAGGAGTGGGAGTTAGGGATAGTGTTGAAGCAGGAATGGAGAACGAGATATACAGTACTTCAGGGTGGCTTTGCTGCCCTCATCAGTCCAACTGTGTTTATTACAGTGATGGTGAGACAATACACATCTATGATGCTATGATGCTATGTACTGGAGGCTCTCTGTGATCAAATGTGATCTGATCTTACATGCAAAGTTCTGGAGTTACTTTATATAATGCTTCTTCAGTAGGTCAGCTTTGCATATTCCTTCTAAGGAGAATCGTAAACCTTTCTCTGTGTGTGTGTGCATGTGCGCGCGTGTGTGTGTGTTTGTGTTTTGCACTTCAGTGCCACCGTACAAATCAGCCTCCAGTCACTCCATCAGAACACCTCAAGAGACACCCTTGGAGCCATATTCAGTGACTAGGAACACCAGCCAAATCCCAAGTTTTTCTCTTTCATGTTCGCACAAGCTGTTCTTGTTGGAGTGGCCCTACATTACCCATCCAACCTGCCTCCAGTGAGGGAATCCCTTTTAGCGTCTGCATAATGATGCAAGCAGTAAGCAACATACTGTAGTCATCGATTGAGTAAAGTACAGAAACGCCAGGAGGACGTGTTACAGAACTTAACATCAGCGAGGAGACTCGTTAGAAGCAATCGCCATGCGCATATCCACTAGAAAAACAGCAGCTCACTTCTTTTTCGGTAACTTTTCCTTCATAGTTTTTTTTCTTTTTTCCTCGCTTCAGTTTGGGAAGTGACAAGTGCTCTGTTCTCGTCATGCTCTCCATGGGCCTGCGGAACAGATGCAGTGCAGCTGGACAGCTTTGTTATCCTTTATTTATCATGCCAAGGCGGTTTGATTGACAAGATGGGACATCAGAAGTTCCACGCAGAGCGAAATGGATTAGACGAAAGCTTCCTTGAAAGCTAAAGCAAAGTGAGACAAAAATACAAGCTGTTTGCTGAGCCTTAATAAAAGACATCTCTTATTGTGTTGTAACTGAGCGTATTGTCAGAAGAATTGCGACAGTTTGTCTTATTCCATCTGATAATATTTGTTTTATTTGAAGTGCCGTAATGTTCATCTGTAGTCTATAGGCATCATGAAAACAGCACTGCACCGGGCCTTATGAATATTGTATATGTACGTGCAGATATATCGTTGGCCACTTTTATTATTCCTCGAAGTTAAACACATGGGTCCGTTCCAACTGTGCAATAAAAGAAACATAAGAAAGTTTACAACAGAATAAATTGAACAGCACAGAAGGCACAGCAATTCACAATCAACTGTGGTTCCCCTGTTGTTCTGTGTGTGGTGGGCGAGTATACTGGATGTAAGCAAGACAAGGGCAGATTGTAAGACATCCTTTTATAAGCAAAAAAAAACAAGTAAAGAGGTTTGAAATGACTGGAACTGGGTTAAGAACGCTTTAACGCATTAGTAAAACCTGGAAGGATGATGCTGGACTGGTAACAGTAACTCTATTTCACTTCATGACGCATCACTCCACCATATTATTGATTATTTTCCAATAACAGCAGGCCTCACTTTTTTTTTTAAGTTCCTTATATGGCAGATTTTTTAATATAAACTATAAAGTAACATAAAAACCACTAATGGTGGGTGGTGATAGGGCTAACAGCTAAACCTGTGTTATAAACTTCAGCTCGGAAAAGATAAATGCATCATTTATAAATATGCATTCATATCTGTGTGCACAAAATGAAATACTATATCTCCGAACAAATGGTGCAAACAGAACAGTGCTCACAAATTGATGTGTTTTATAGACCGGTAAATTGTTTTCAATGTATAATAGGAATTTATACATTCTTTAAAGCTATAATATCTTTGCATATGTGTTGCAATTACATTGTGATGCTTTCTTGTTTATGATCGGTTGCCATGGTAACGAAGGATCCCAAAGATGGTGATGCAGAAGATCAACAAAAGTAAAGGAGCCAATATTTCCTGGCCAATAGGATGTATTTACTGCGTTAAATGTACAGGTAGTCCCCGGCTTACGAACTTTCGAGTTACAAATGTCCGCAAATCGTGGTTCTACTTATGGTTCAATCACAGACGAATTGTACAAAAAAAATAATAATACACCAGATACCAATATTAACAATTACATACAAAGTTTTGAGTGTATAAGTGAATATATAAAATGTCCAGTATATTGCATGTGTGTGAATGTGGGGGTCTCAATGGTTCAGTGAGGAATGTCCTGTAAAGCTGTCCTGATGGTGAATAATCCTAATCTTGGACGGTCCTCGGAAAAAAAAAAAAACATTTTACAGTCCAATACACAGTGGAAGACAGAGATAAAATGGCATTCAGGGTTCCTCTTGCGATTTAATGGCACAGAGACAACATTTCACTATGAGAATAATTTCCTCGGCACAATGATTTTTGTCCACATGATGGCAGTGTGGGGCAGATTTAGTTAAGTGAATTGATACGCTTTACATTGCATATTCATGTCAAAGGCGTATCACTTTGTCGGACTTAAGAACAAATCAGACTTATGAACATGCTGCTGGAACGGAACCTGTTTGTAAGTCGGACTAACCCAAAACGATCAGATATATAATAGTATACTGCTTTTCCAGGAATCACAGTTATAAAAGTTTTTTTTTAACTATATATATATATATATATATATTCCTCACCCTTAAAAGAAAAGAAAAAAAGTAAAGTAATAAAGAAGCATATCAACAATCTGTTGCAGTTCCTTTCAGCTTCATCACTGATATTTGGACTAGCACTGTCAGTACAACGTCTCTCATCAGTTTAACTGAACATGAGGACGTGACTTCACAGAGAGCGGTTTTATATGCAAAGCAGTTTGGGTGTTTGCACACTGGCAAAGCAATGGCAGGTACATTTGATGATATGCTTCAGACGTTTGGAAAAGTTCTGTTCTCTGAGACGTCCGCAAGTACTCGTATTGACACTCAGAACCGGCATGCAAATGTTAAAACTTTTAATCAAACCCAGTCTGACGAAAAGTGGCTTCGATACATCATTATTATCGACAGTATCAACAATATGTATGCTTAGAGCCGTGCTTACATTCAGATTTGCAATCCAAACCAGCGCATAAAGGTCAGCTGGGTATTAGACCCGAGCCTCAAATGTCATGATGTGGCACAACGGAGCCTTATAAAGCAATCAGACAGGCAATGCCTAGGAATACTGTAATGCCAGGGTAGTTATGAGCTGGCAGAGACGACAGAGAAAAGAGAATCAAATCGAAGAGAAAGATGAAGATCGTCAGATCAATCTACGGACACACACACACACACACACACACACACAAATTCACATACACAACCTGGCAATGTGTTCAACTTCTTCTTTGATACAATACCTATTGTAGCAGATATGGGTTGAGCTCAAAAGTCCAGTGCTAAGAAAATGCCTGTCAGAGCTCAGCTGCTAAAGAAAGCGACTCAAGCAGTGATCATAGCTGCAGTCAGTGCTAGGAAATATAACCCTCACATCCTGTACACAACCTTATTCACCCCCTCGCTTCTGCCAGGCGCTGCAGAAGCCTGTACACCAAAACCGCCAGGCACAGGAACAGTTTCTTCTCTCAAGACATCACCCTGATATACTTGAACTTGAGTGTATGCAATCCGTAGTTTAAAAAAAACAAAAGGCCAATATGCTTCTGGCAAAGTTTTACTGCACATTACTGCTATTTGCACTACTTATTATATGTAATGCACACTATGATTACTTGCACATTTACTTTATGTCCATCTGTTAACTACTCAGAAGTAGATATTTTTACCCTGGTCTTTATTTAATCTCTATAGCTATTGAACACTGTGTACTTACTCTACACAAAAGTACACTTTGAGAACCAGAAACAGCCAGAAGCAAATTCCTTATGTGTGTTAACATACAGTACTTTTGGCGAATAAAACCTGATTGTGATTCTGATATAGTGCATACAATATTATTGGCACCCTTCAAGAAAAAATGTTCAATTTCCAGCGATTACAATAAAGTAACTCTGGATACTTTGCTTTATTTACACTCTGAGGGCGGTCTCCTCCGGACATTCTGGCACTTTTACTAAGAAAATAGAGCTGGGACTTTTTTTTAGCTAATTTTTTTTTTTTTGGTAAAACTACTCAGCTTCCCAAAAGTGTTTTTTTTATCTTTCCTTCTTCACAAATGACCATTTCCATGGAAAGCTCTTACCATTTTGTCAGTGCGAATGGGAACTGTTTCTCTTACTGAAATATTGATTCACTCTGTATGTTATACTTGATAAACTGAATGATTCTTATGTCTGGAATGCAATTACTTAATCTAATTCGGCAAATCACAGGCCCTGCTTCTTTTTTTTTTTTTTTACCGGAGCAGTGTCATGCCGTACCACTATAAAAAAGTTTCATCATTTATTCCCGGCAAATGAAAATATTAAACCTACAGCATAAATATCATTCTGTACAATTGTCTACTTATAAATGTGCCAGCGATATTTAAGGAAGGCAAGATGCAAATGAGTTTGATGATGAGGTGTCCACTAACCTTTGCAAAACAATATGCTAAAATCATATCAGGAAGGTTTTGTCTGACACAGACGTAATGGTCCACTATTCAGCGATGCAGAGCTGCCTGCACAAACCTGATCTGCATGGGAGAGCCATGATAAGGAAACCTCACCTGTAGCCTCTTCACAAAGTCATCATCTGAATTATACAAAACAACATCCGGATACAAGTCATAAGCATTCTGAAAAGAGTGCTGTGGACTGGTGAAATACAAATGGTACTTTTTGCAAAGAGGGAAAAAGAAGCACCTTGGCAACTGTTAATCATGAATCTGTTATGCTCTAGGGTTGTGTGGCAGCCCATCTGTTATGTTCTAATTGTCAGCTATGGCTCAGTCCCATCGATCATGGACCATAGTAGGGCTACATGATTAGATTTAATAACAATAACAATAATAATAATAATAATAATAATAATAATAATAATAATAATAATAATAATAATAATAACAACATAATGCAACATGCAGTATTTAACTATAAAATGTACTACTTCATATTAAAATGTATTTATGTAGGCTGATGGCAAATAATCAAACACATGATCTCATTAAGAGGATGCTTGTCAATATTTATCACCTCAAAAGTATATTTTTAAAAAATGGATACTTAAATTACTGTAAAAAAACAACAACTATATATTTATATGAATAATTGTGCACCACTAGATCATATTCAGCAAACAGCAGTACTAAGTGAAAAGTAGTAAAGAACGATAAGGGAAAATTATGCAAGTGTAAAACAAGTTCAGAATGTTACCCCTCCTTGCCAGTAGAGGTCACACGTCCCTGAGTTTGTCGCCATATGAGTCAGATTTCATGTACGTACTGTTTATTCACCACCTGGGAAAATATTTTAAAAAATTAAAAGAAGTCTGTCGTATCAGAAGCGTCAAATTGTTGGCCTGCATCAAGCAAAGACAACAACTAGTGAAAATTAAAATAACTGGAATTCCTAAAGGTGAAACACATTATTAATACATGTCAGAATAAGGGTGACTTAAACACTTACAGTAAATACAAAATTGTAATGTAAATTGCATTGTAAAAAAAAAATCTGAAGTAGAAATCAGAGCTACAGTATGTTAATTAAAGTAAGAACATTTCCACTTACTGTATACAATACAATGAGAACACATACTGCAATTGGGACTAAACAGCTGTGTAGACAAACAAAAACCGCTTCTTACTAAGACTAATCAGAAAAAGCCTCCAGTTTGAGCCTCTGGTGTGTGCATCAGGGCAAGAAGGGAACTGCATAAAGCAAAGTGCATGATGAAATGGTCGGGAAGGCCTAGTGCCCATTTTACAAGCCTCTGGAGGCAGTGTTATGATCTGGAGTTGCTTCAGAATGTCAGCTTAGCAATATTATGTGGAATGGCCTGATCGCATGAATGTACTGGATGAGGTTATGCCATCTCCGGTATGGATGTGTCCTTCCCTGTTGGCACAGGCATTTTTTTATTCAAATTGTGGAAAAATCGAGGGATAATTTTCAAAGCTATACTGTATATATACTGTATATGTACAGGGGTTTGGACAATGAAACTGAAACACTGGCCAATTTAGTGTTGGAGTATTCATGGTTAAATTTAAGCAGCCTGGTGGCCAATCTTCATTGATTGCACATTCCACCAGTAAGAGCAGAGTGTGAAGGTATAATTAGCAGAGTAATAGCACAGTTTTGCTTAAAATATTGCAATGCACACAACATTATGGGTGACATTTCAGAGTTCAAAAGAGGACAAATTGTTGTCTCACCTAGTGACCTGGCCACTATTCTGCAAGAAGAATGGTTCAAAATCCCTCTGGCCACTGTGCAGTACTTGTATCTGTCATTCCCAAGACAAATTGATGCTGTATTGGCTGTAAAAGGAAACCCTACACCAGTTTCTATAACCTTGCATAGCCAGTTCACTAGTTGCATATGAACTGAGACTTGTTTATACATGCTAACCTTCAGTGAATCTTGTCACTGTCTGTCTGATTCCTCTATGGATTAGGTTCGGATTTTGTCATTTGATGCCTGTCCAAACATGGACCTTTGCTTGATCCAGCATTTAAGGTTTTCAAAAAGTATGTTGGCTTTGTCAATACAGACTTTCTGTGTAAGGATCCTTATCTGTTGCCTGAACCTCATTACAGGATTGTTATAACTGTTATAAAGTTCCAGTCAAGCAACATTTGGTCGGTGCTGATCCCTAACTGGTAGATTGCGCAATAGTTCTATATTAACTAACTGAACATTTATATGCCTTTAAGGATTTTTTCTCTTTCAATGTTCTGTAAAAATGTTTTAACTCAGTGAATTTGTCCATTGAAATGCAATATTTTGTACCATCGCCTCAAATGTTTTCTTTTCTCATTTTTAAGAAAGAAAATTACTCTATTTCTAAAATTAATATACAATGTGTGTATATATTTATACTAATATACTATATATGTATATAATATATTGTCATCTTTTAAGCCATAGTGCATTTTGAGACTCTTTAATGATGCACTGTCAGAAGATTTCACTCCATGTTACTCTTCATGTTGGGAAGCATAGGCTGCATCTGTGATGATCAAAGCATTATACTGTATGTAAAAGGTATTATATAAGCACTTATATAATACTTATATAATAGAATTTATTAGCACACGTTATATAAGTGTTTTAGAATATATTTTTATTTTAGACAAAAAGCACATTTAGCACAATGGACAACACCTTCTTTCTACTTTCTTTCATGGGTTAGGCTTAATCTCTGAGCTCAATTTTAAAGGCCAAGTTGAATTTTAAAAGCATTTGTTCAGCTACAGTAATTGGCTGTAAATATCGATTGGATGGCACTGTAAAAGAAGGATTACGGTAAAGTGTCTGTGAATATACAGCAGTTTACTGGCTGTTTTTCTGACAGTATTTATTCACTGTAATTTAGCATGATGGGTTTGTTTTACAGTGCAGGACTGAACTGTTTATACTGACAGACAATACAGAGAGAAGGGGAAAAAGAACGTAATGCTAAAAATTGAGTAAATCTTTTTGTTTTTGGAAAATCAAAACAACAAACTTGATTCTTCTTTTGAGGGATATAAACACAGTTTTACCCACTGAGAAGGTGTTGAGGTGAACACAAGTAATTATTATTTCAAGTCCGAAGCAGCATTCACTTGATATTCTAGTGTGTTTGAAGGCATGACATTAATCAGAGAAAAGAGAGAGAAAGATGAGCGAGAGAGAGAAAGAGAGGGGGGGGGTGAATAGAGTTGGTGAGAGAGCATTAAAAAGACAAAGCGCCAGCCGGCTCTCCGGACTGACAAAGTGTTTAAATTTATGGAGGATCTATTCTCCCCACACACACTCTGTTAGTTAAACCCGGAGAAAGATCTTGATTTCCCTGGAGAACACACACACACACACACACACACACACACACACACACACACACACACGCACACTGACTCTCACAGTGCAGTCCACTTCATCTCTGCTTACTAGACTTTGTCTACATTGAGGGTTAAGCTTTTCATGACTGTAAAGTGAATTGGAATTGATCAACTGGTCAAATCTTTATGAAGTTTGCAATTCGGTGAACATACAGAACTCCCAATTACTTGGCACAGACATGATCAGGGGCAGCTCGGGCCTTTCTGAGGCCACAAGAGAAGTTATGTCTAGGGTTGAGTTGAATCTTATTCCTGATCGATTCTGTTAATAAACCAGTTCATATACCAGGTCTACATATTTAGCTATGAAAATGCTAAAAAAAAAAAAAAGCTGATCTCTTTAAGATCACCAATTGTACTCGTTTTTAAATCCTAATTTAAATTAAAATTTTATTTGTCTTACATACAGTCATACAGAGTGAAATGTTTTTAGAATGGCCCATAATGTAAACATTAAAAAGAAAATAGAGTATTCAGATAAATAATATAAAACATATATATTTAGTAATTATAGATTAGTTTTATTTTTAAATATTCAAATAAGAAATATAAAATATGAAATAAAATAAAATAACACAACATAGAAAATATAGAATACTTTTAGTAAAATGTAATAATTTAATATCAGTAATAAAAATAAAATTGAAATGGAATTTAAATTTGGAATTTAAATTTAAATGTCCAGTTTTGAGCATAAGCAATCATGTCTTAGAAATCTCCAAAGTGAGTATGTTCATTCTCCAGCTAAAATCCTCAGATCCTGCGTGGCTTGATTTTCTTTCTGTTTCACTCACCTTTAAAAACACACTACAGCGGAACCTTAGCATAATTCATTCTGGAAGCGGGCTCGTATTCCAAAACACTCGTAAACCAAATTGTCCCATAAGAAATAATGAAAACCCAAATAATTTGTTCCACAGCCCAAAAAAATAAATACATAAAATTAATTTATACAATATATAAAGTAACAATAAAACAAATTAACCTGCACTTTACCTTTTAAAAAAGTAAAAATAAATCCCAACAGATAAGTGTCTCCGTTTGTGCGCGCAGGAGCTGTATTTGTGTGTGTGTGTGTGTGTGTGTGTGTGTGTGTGTGTGTGTGTGTGTGTGTGTGTGTGTGTGTGTGTGTGTGTGTGTGTGTGTGTGTGTGTGTGTGTGTGTGTGTGTGTGTGTGTGTGTGTGGAATTAGCCCCTTCCCTCGCCTTAAACAGTAAAACTCCTCCTCCCTCCCCCCACCTCACTTTTTAAGGTTTCACAACAAACACACACACAATGGAAACACTGTTTTAACGGGGGGGGAAAAGAAATATCTCTAATGACACTCACGTGAGCGCATGCTAACGGAAATACTTAAAAGTAAAAAAAATAAATAACACATGAACCGGCACTGTACCTTTGAAAAGAATTGCATCAAATCACGCACACTCAGTTGTAATCACGTGGCGCTTGATGTCAAAACAAGATATGGTACATGATACTCGGCACTCTTAAACCAAGACTTGCTCATTTTTCAAGTGAAAAATGTATTAAAAATCTTGGCTCGTCTTGCGAAACACTTGTAAAACTGCGTTACTTGTAATCCGAGGTTCCTCTGTATTGCACTATATCGTATGCAGTTTTAAAAATTAACTGCCTTTAAATGCTGGTGTGCATTTTCCTAGCCAATCAGAACAAAACATTTTTTAAAGGGGGTAAAAAATAAAATAGAGAAATACCTTGAAAAAAAATTTTTTCTCATGTTCATGACATTATAAGGCATTACCTACCTGTTTTGTGGTTTTTCAGAGGGACCTGAGATTCTGTTTTAAATGTTTTATTACTGAACAGGTAAACTTCAGGATTTCATCACAAAATACCTCCATAGTTATATCAACAGCCAATGGATCTATTGCTACTAAAATTCAATACAGCTTCCAGTTTGTAACATAAGCTTTAGAGTTTGCTTAAATTCAGCAGACAAGCTCAACAAACAATAACTTTAATATAGTAACACTTAGGATCCACACCAGAGCTTTAGTGTTTTCACAAAACCAGCTGTTACTCATTGAGTAAAATGAGTTGTGCAGTGTGTACTGTACTGTATATGCATAAATGAGCGAATTTGCTACCTGATCAAGGCAAGATACCAAATCGCTGCTCAGGGAATACACTAACCACTGTGTCTTTCTTGATTTTTTTTTTTTTTTTTTTTACATTTTTTTTTCATCAAAAGCACACCTCATCAAGAATTAGTTGCTCTGACCTCAAAGTATCAGAAGAATAAGAGTAAGAATTCAACTTTATACATTACAGACAAGGTGGATGCCAGAACACAACACAATACAACACAAGTAGCAACAATCTAGCGACTTAACATGTGCTAGCCTAACATTACATAAAAAATAATTACATTATTTAATATCTAGCTAGATTCAATTATATCACAAGGTGCAAGCAAACCAACAAAGTTCAGTTATGTGCCAGCTTAACACCTTACTTGTTTTTTTGTTTGTTTGTTTTTTCAACTCGGGTGGTCCCCTATGACTACAACAAGCATTTCAAATGACTGTAAAGTGTGATCTCATTCACTCACTCATCGTATATACCGCTTTATTAAACCTTAATTCACAACAGGAAAAGGAATGCTCCTCAAAATTGTTTTACTTTTATTTTTTTACTCAGTGTGAGAGAACTGACACAACTAGATCATGTTTTCTTGTTTTTCTGCAACCATCCAACTTTTTAACATGCTTCACTTTTGTGTAAAAAAATAATAATAATTTGTGCCAAGAAAAATAGGAGTATTAAACTTGTCTACCTTCACAAACAGTTATTATAGAGTTCTGTTTGAGCATGCTACTTCTGTTTGCAAGATGTTACCTGTTATAATTACAGAAATATTACTTCAGATGTTCCCAGACTTAAGACCAATGATTAGTTTCATAAAAGACAGAAAAGATGCACATAATAAATATTCTCTCACAAAGTAAATAAAAATGTTTTTTTTTTAATAAAACAAATAATAGTTAATTCATTGACATTGTAGACTATATCATAGACATCAGAGCTACTAGGACATCACATTATATTGGAATGAAAGCAACAGAAATGAAGTGTTTGTGAACCCCGCATAGGATAAGGATATGATTGAAATGATGATTGCTCTATGTACGCCTAAATAAATGTGCGTAAAATGTGTGTAATGTGCATTTTGATTATCTTTTTTGAAATTTTTACAAAACTCAAATGGCATATCACACAAAGCAATGAACGCATGATGTTGTTTATTATTCTTGGTCTTTCGGCTGCTCCCGTCAAGGGGTCGCCACAGCGGACCGTCCGATTCGTACAACAACTTGGCACAGGTTTTATGCCGGATGCCCTTCCTGATGTACCCTTCCCATTGTCTCCAGTCTAGGGACTAGCACTGTATCCTGGCAATCGAACCCAGATCTTCCACATGGCAGGTGAGAAACCTACCATTGAGCAACCAATGCATAATGTATTGCGTTTAAAAAAACAAAAAAATCTTGTGTGCTTGTACATTTATTTTTAAGGATTTTTTTTCTTAATGTTATGTGTTAATTATAAAATCATTGCCATTTTAAATAATCTCAGCTTTGAATAGGTTTTTTTTTTTTTTTTTTTAATCTGTGCATGTATTGAGGATGAATACTGCAGAGCGGTCAGCAGATGGGGCTCAATCCTCCTGTTTGAACATGGATCACATCACCAGCAAACTTTAACCTTTGATCATGTTTGGTTTACATTTGTTTACTTTCAGTTCTTTCTTTTGTTTGTTTTTTTTTACTTTGAACTTCCCATTTTATGTAGATTTTCAAATGAGAAACACATACGACTCGGTATACAAAATGTACAAAATTTTATTTCATATTGTTAATAATAAAAAGGAATAAATATTATATGAATGATATAAATATTAGTGTTAAGTAAATAAAATTGTGATGGTCCTTAAAACGTTCAGTGTTCGAGGAAAACCTTGAAACAAGCGTTTTCTGCTAAACATCTGTGTGACACTTCTTGGAAGTGCAACTGTCCTCATGTTACACAACTGGAGTTTCCAAACACAGGAAGGAGGCGAGCTGTCAGTACTCCTATTGGATTTTGTCAGTCACATGACCACAGAGATTCTTGGAGTTTCCACATACGTCCTCCTTGTTCAGCTGCTCCGTGCTGAAACAGTGCTGACTGTGGTTGCGTTTTCTGCGACTTTTGTGCCGTTGTTTCCACATTCTGACATCATGACAGTGGCTCTCTTCCCATCTTTGTTTACCCTGTTAAAAAAATAAAACATGCAGATGCTATTTAAAATGGTGCAATTGCAAGAACATTGGCTACACCACTAACAGATGGTTCTAATAAGATTATGCATGTTAAGTATGACGCTTTTGGTATTCTGTTGATTTTGTCCCTAGCATGTACTTCATTCTTCTTTTTTGTTTGATTCAATAGTGTTTTATACATATATATATATATATACATACATACATACACACAGTATACTGTAAAACACTATTGAATCAAAAAGGAAGAATGAAGTACATGCTTTTTTTTTTTTTTTTTTTTTTAAAGGCACAAAGGTCCCAAGTCTTTCTAAATGCGTCCTTACCTGTTCCAGCATTCCTGAAGGTATACACTCTGATAAATATCTGGACTAATACAGCGCTGTTCTTTTTGTTTGGTCTTTGGATTTATGGTCTTCAGTGTCAGTCTAAAAGAGCAAAAACAAACCATATTAGCAACGTGACAAATATTCTGCCTGAATATGTTAAATCAGACAAATATTGAAAAAGAAAAAAAAACTACTATAAATTAAATTCATCAGTAACAACTCTTACATGCGTTTATTATGGTATACATGAGCTGACATACTGTAATTCCATACACGGCTTCAACTATCATGGTTTCTGCAGGAAAGTCTAAGGATACTTACATGATCTCTGTGACTTTGCAGCGGGATCGTGGTGGGGTGATGGAAAACTCTTCAATATTTTTCCATTTTGAAGGCTTATTGGACGTTGTGAGACACCTGCATCTGTCTGGTACTGCCTGACCTGTGCAACAGAAATACAGAGTAATGCATGGTAAGAGACAAGGCTTTAACAAAATAACAATAGAATGTAAATTTGCTTTTATACCAATGCTCAACTTGGCTTCTTTAAATGCATATAAGTATGATATCTATCTCATACGTTTACATGCATATAAATATCTCAGTGCCCAGGAAGTTCAACATTATCTCCACAGGATGTATATCAAGTTTTTTGTTGATCTATAGTAATTACTAAAGACATCAGTAACAAATCCATATCAATTCCAAATCACTATAAATATTAAATTCAACACAAAATGTACCATTGCAGGCTTACCATTATTTTGCTGGAAGTAAATGACCACAACCAAGAAAAAACTGACTGCATGAGTTATAGAAGCCATATTAATGCTGTTTAAGAAGAGACACTCTAGTGCAAGAAAATGTGAAGTGAGCAGAAGAGCTTTCACTCTTTTATATCCCTGTAGAGGAGACACGCCCCTTACTGGAAAGCCCAGGGCATTTTGAAAGTGGAATTTCCAGGCATGTTCGGGAGCATTGCGGAATGCACAGAGTGAAAGTATCAACTGGACACTGAGGAGTTCAGGGGGCTTGGGGTTGATTAAGGGTTTTGCGAAAGACTTAGTCATAATTAAAAGGGGAAAAAATGCCATCTCTGTTTGTGATCTTGTGGATTTAAACAGTTTGCTGCACTTATATTAATTAATTTGGCAAAACACTTCTATACAGACAGTTTTATAGAATGCAGAACACGGTGCAAATCCAAGTGTATAGAAAGTGGTGGTCAAATTCCCAACAGCACCAAAGCCTCATCAGGAAATAAATAAATAGGAAAAAAAATATTTTTATTTCTATTATTCCAAAAATTGTGAAATAATTGTGCATAGTTTTGAATTTCTTTTATATCTGCAGCCCTCTCTTTATATACACTGTTTCCCAGTCAGACTGGATTCTAAGTTCAAATTATGTTATATTATGTTAATCAAATTAAATAAATAGGAACAAATGTTTTACTGCAATGGTCATAAAGATACAATTTAAAAATTGTTTTCTTACCTATTAGATTCAGCAGCAACCTCATTTTCTCTCGTGACTGTTCCAACCACTCAGCATTCATCATCACCAGTCTGCACCTGTTCCTCACTAGCTCATGCCTTCAGTCACAGTACTCTTTCATGCTGGAATGATTCATAGGTACTTGTGTTGCTTAACACACAAAAAAATACAGGAATGTCTGACTCTTTGAAAGTATTTATAATATAATATAATATAAATGGGAGGCGGCTCAAGAGATTTGCATGGTACTGTAGTTCTAAAAGATATTTTCCTTTAACCCATCAATTAGTTACAGCACTTGTAGTTTTGTGCATTTTAATCTTCTTTTTTTTTTTAATAAAATAATACAAACCATTTTGTCAATACGTGTTCATTTTCCCATAATCATTTTATGGTGAAAAATGTATGGAAAAGTATAGATTATAACTATACAGTTGGTCTCCATTAACAGACTGAACTATTTTTACTAATCTCTTCAGCAAGCTCAGTAATTTACAGTATACTAGACCCCATACCTACATGGTTATTCAATCATGATACCAGAAATAACTGAACTTTTTTTAAAAAATCGTATTTTCTTCATTCTTCAATGACTATGTACCTAAATGTTATATAAAATCGATATCAACCCCCCCCCCTTATTTACCCCTTCATCTTAACAAGTTTTAGACCAAAGGATGGTGTAGATGTACATAGGGACTATTCTATTTGTCCTAAAGTGAAGTTTGGTGTTCCACAAGGTTTGGGTTTAGGCCCACTGCTATTTTCTCTCCCCTGTATACAATATGCTGCCTCTCTGTAACAATTCCCAAACTATCCCAAAGCTATGTTATTAGCTTCCACTGTTATGCTGTTATCTTACGTATGTTACATGTTTCAGCAAATTCAGAATGGAGACCCCAACTTAATAGACTCAAGGAATGTGTTAAGGACTAACTTCCTTCTATTTGATTCTTACAAGACAGAAATACTGGTACTTGAACCACATGTAGGTAAAAGTGGTCAGGTGTAGCCCATAGTCCCATGACCACCAAGTTGCCATTGTTGGGCCCTTAAGCAAGGCCCTTTATCCACAACTGCTCAGATCTATAATGAGATAAAAAAATGTGAGTCGCTCTGGAAAAGGGTGTCTGCTAAATGTAAGTGAACTTTCTAGTGGCTTTTTTGTTTTATCATATGTAGCAGTACACATGATACTGTACTTGGCATGATTACTGATTCAAGTCCTGTATTTGAAGCTCAGGTAGATATTACTAGACCAGCTTTCTTTCGCCACAGAAATATTGGCAAGAAATATAATGTCACTAAATAATGCAACAAAAAAAAAATGTTTTTACAAAGCCCCAAAGTTATGAAATAACATTCCAAGTCTTGTTTGGGACAGAGACACAGGCTTAGTGTGGTCAAAATAAATATTTATTTAGCCAAGACCTTTGTGAATAGATTTTCTTCTTAAGTAAAGGAGCAGATCTGTGAGACTCATTAATATGTATGACATGTTATGTATGACTCTCATGACTTATGGTAAAATTTTATGTTTGGATGCGTCCTTCCCCTACTGTCATTGAATAAGTGACTAGGTGCTTTATTTTCCAGGGAGCCCTTGTGTCTGTGTCTGAGCCCTCATGTCTTCTGACTCTCCCTTTTAGTTATGCTGGCATAGTGAGTCCAGCCAGAGTCCCTGCTTGCACTCTCCATAAAATATATATTGACCTTATACATTATGTGACTGTTAGCATACCTAACTGTGTTCTTTTTCTACCTCACTGTTAGAGGAGCTGGCACTACTGAGTTTCCAGAAATCCAACCCCTTTTGCCTTCTGGACCTGTCTGACACATCTTGGTGCCCCACTTCTGACTCGAGTTTGATGCTTAGAATGGTCCAGTATGGAAAGCTTGGAATGCTTGTGGTGACTATGATGATGAACTTGAAATTTTTCTGAAGATAGCCTGTAACTGCATTTTCATGTCTTAAAGTTGTTCTTACGACAAGTCTGGGCAAACATTCTGCGAGCTTCCTGTGTTGAAACCAGAAGTTCACCTTAGACTAATCTGTAGTTCTTTCTGAATCCACAATTGTGAAATAGGTTGAATGTTGTTCCTTTGAAACAAAGCAAACTGTGCCACTTTAGTTGACTGAGTTTTTATAGGGATTATGCAATATCCTCTTCTATTAAGGTGTCAAATATGTTCACACAGGTCCTGTGGTTTAGTGTGATTTGATTTCTTTCACATGGTCATGGGAAAAATGTCAGCATGAGTTGCACAACCGTACTGATCCAGGTAATCTTGAATTAATAATACAGTGTACGCAGCTCACCTTTTCATGCACCACTGTTAAATTTACAATTATTGTACAAGTCTGCTTTTAAAGATTTATTACCCACCAGTTATGTTTAAAAAACGTTTAATACATCATGAAAAATAATCATGGCATAATCATAAAAATCATATATTCTGAGATGAGTGTGTATGTATGTATGTATGTATGTATGTGTGTGTGTGTGTGTGTGTGTGTGGAGATACAGTGGAGAGATTCAGATGAAGCTTCAGAGCTTTATACAGCACATGAAGCAAATGTGGGAAATAAATCTGTGATCTGAATGACTTAATGGCCATGGTATGCTTGGTTTGGGTATTTCACAAACAATCAGTCTCTTGGGTTTTGAAAGAATTGTTTCTTGTTTTAAACTTGTTCCCCCCACACAAGAACCGAAAGAAACATAATTCGACTCTAAACAGAGTTCATGACCACTAAAACTAATTATCTTTTTGTTTTTGAATAATCATGAATAAGCATTTGTTTTTTGTTTGTTTTTTGTTTTGTAAATCATCGTGATACGTTAAAATGTACTGTACAGTAGGTGGATGAAAAAGGAAGGGCAGCGCAAACCGCAACATAATTAGTGATTATTTAACATACATAAACACTAATTATGTTGCGAATTATATTATTGGGTTGTTTCATTCACCTTCAGTAACCACTTCATCCTGGTTGGAACACACCGGAGATCTGCATGAACATGGAACATGTAGAACATGCAGAAACTTTTAGACAGCATTCTGAGCTTGAGCTCTTGAATTAACAGCCCTGCAGTAACACTACCAAATGCACCGCCGTGCTGTCTAAGAAATAAATGATTTCTAGTTCATTTTTCCTCCTTAACATTTAAAATGCTCCAGGGCATTGGTGAGTCAGTGATGGGTTTCTCACCTGCCATGAGAAAGGCCCAGGTTAAATTCCCAGCCAAGGCCCAAACCTGAGGCACAGGGTGCAGTCCCAAGCCCAGATAAAAACGTGAGGGTTGCATCTGCGTAAAAGACCTGTGCCAAATTGTTGTGCAGATCAGATAATCCTGTGGTGACCTCTCAATAGAACAACAACTCTTCAAATGATCAAATATAAATAAATATGCATTATATAACTCTTATTTGTATGTCATTATATAAATGCATGGTTAAAACTAAACATTTGGTTCTGTTATAAACCAGAACAAGATCAGACATTCCTTAATCAAATGTTTATCCAAGCTTTCCAACTGGAACATTGCGAAATCATCTCCCACGACTGCCTTAAAAGTGAAAGCATTGTTATGCCTGCTTTCCTCAAGTCTGAACAGAACTAAAGAGTTATCAGGAATGGGAAGTTGTCCCTTCTAATGCCACGAGATTGAACTAAGGACAGATTTCATTTCCCTTATTCCCTTCCTTCACCCACACGCTTAAGCGCTTCTCGATTCTGTAAACATGGCAGGGAGACAGCTGGAAAGCTGACAGCCTGTTTAGTTAGCGAGTGCAGCTGTGAAGTCTCAGAGATGAGAAAGCTTGTGAGTTTGGGGAAAGCGAAACCTAACTCTCTAGACCAATGCATTATGACAGACTGAACCTACATTAACCTACAGTTACATCTGTGCTGATACAATTTACAATTATGGCCTTGCATAAATATTGAACCTTTCCACATTTTGTAGGGAACCGAATAAAAATTGGCTTCAACTG
This sequence comes from Clarias batrachus, assembly GCA_003987875.1. Lineage (NCBI taxonomy): Eukaryota > Metazoa > Chordata > Actinopteri > Siluriformes > Clariidae > Clarias > Clarias batrachus. Next base: position 409,836 of record QMIH01000026.1, on the reverse strand, counting down.
CAGTTTATGGGCTCCAGGCTCCTGTTACTCTGCACAGGATAAGCAGGATAGAAAAAGAATGGGTAAGAATGAGAGTATATAATGTATTTAAAGGGGATGAAAGGTGTGCCACAAACCAAATTTGGTATTTCCTTGACGCATAAATACTTGAACCACTCCAGTGTTGCTTGGCAGTATGCTTATCTTACTCTCACCCATGACCAGTTTCCCAATTCCTGCTCATAAAATAGCATATCCACTTTAGTTTAGATTAGATTATATTAAACTTTATCATCATTGTGCAAAGTGCATGAGCAGGGCCGATAAAGTGTGCGTGTGTGTGTGTGTGTGTGTGTGTGTGTGTGTGTGTGTGTGTGTGTGTGTGTGTGTGTGTGTGTGTGCCTTATAACTGCAACAATATGCAATAAATGTGTTATAGCAAACTGAAGGTGGAGTAGGTAATAAAGATATGGTATATATTGTAAGATATACAGTATAATACAGTACAACTGTACAAACATTGTAAAGTGGATAGACATGCTCAAGTAGGTAACATGATTTACATACATATATGAGCTCTGAATAATAGAGTATATACAGAAGAAATATGGGTGAAATATACAGTAGTGCAATGATGAACATAAGTTATGGATGGTGCAAAAATGCATAGTGGAAGAAAAACATGCAATATAAACAGAAAGTGATAGCGCAGTTGTGTATTAGTTAACACTCGGATGATCAGCTGTTCAGTGCCGTAAGAACTACAGAAAAAAAGCTATTTTTTCAGTCTGTTGATGTGGGCTCTTGATGCGTCTGTAGCACCTACCCGATGGAAGACGAGTGTATAGTCCGTGACTGGATGAGAGGAATTTCTGATAATGTCTCTGCTCCTTTGCAAACTGCATTTATTGTAAATGTTCTCCAGACTGTGCACCTGGGTGCCAATGATTCATTGTGTGGTTTTCATCAGCCTCTGAAGGGCTTTAAGGTCCTGAGCAGTGCAGTTGCTGTACCGCACTGAGAGGCAGTTTTTAGGATGCACTCAATGGCACACCGGTAAATGTTCTCCAGTATCCTGGAGCACAGTTGGAACTTTTTAATTTTTCGCAGAAAGTACAGAAACTGTTGTGCCTTCCTACTTAGAAAAGTAAAGTTCAGAGACCTAACCCTAACCCTAACCCACACAGTCATGGGTGAAAAGGGTGTATAGGAGAAGGGACAATACGCATCCCTGAAGAACTCCAGTGTTGAGGTTATTCAGTCAAACAGGCTGTCAACTGTTTGAAGGGACATCCAGTGTCCAGATACAGAGTGATGTGCTGAGGCCAAGCTGTTTCAGCTTCAAGACTAGCTTGGAAGGATTAACTATATTGGAGGCTAATCTAAAATTAAAATCAACAAACAACATCCTGGCATAAATGTCAGCGTTGTCCAGGTAAGTCAGGTCAGAATACAGCACTGTGGAAATTGCATCCTCTGTTGAGTTATTTGGGTGAAAGGCAAACTGGTATGGGTCCAGAGTGGGTAGCAGACAGTCTTTAAGGTGGGTGAGGACCAATCTTTTGAAGAACTTTGTGATTAAAGATGTCTGTAAAGACCTCAGCCAACTGCTCCATGCATGTTCTGAATACTCGGCCAGGGGTGCCTTTGGGGCCAGATGCTTTTTTTGCTTTCACTTTAGAGTAGCACACATGCACACTTCAGAGGTGGAGAGTTTGAGTGTCTGCTTACCTGGTAATTGGTCTGCTTTAAGCATAGGTTCTATGTACCCTTTTTCAAAACGAGAGTAGAGGAGGTTGAGCTCATCCGGGAGTGAAGAGCTGGTTGGAGGTGCCCTACTGGCTGACTTCAAGTCAGTTATAGCATGAATCCCTTGCCACATGCATCAGGAAGCAGCAGAGTTGAAGTGCTCCTCAATCGGTTGTTTGCATATATATTGGGCTTTGTACTGTAGATTCCCCTCCTGGTGACTCTGTGGGTCTTCTAGGCTCCAGACCTGAAAGCCGTGTTGCGTGCTTTCAGGCCAGTTCATCCAGGGCTTCTATTTGGAGAATGCTATAATGTTTTATTTGTGTTGTCTGTCACCCAATCCACACACCTTTTGATATGATCCAGAAGTTGGTGTTGGTATTGATGTTGGGCTGAGTTTGCCTGAGCAGCAAATTCACTCCAGTTTGTTTTGTGGGAACTGTTGTTGAAGAGCAGTGTCAGCCCCGTCCTGTCAGACTTTGACAGTCCTGATTGTTGGTTGCACACATTTGATGGAGAGTACTTGGGCATCATAAACAATAAAAGATTGTCAGAATGTCTGCGGTGGGGGAGGGGTGTGACAATGTAAGTATCGACCACACTTGTTTAAACATGATCTATGTGTTCCCTAGTGAAGCAGCACACATTCTGTTGGAAGTTTGACAGAACAGATCTTAAGTTGCAATGCTTAAAACCTCCAGTGACAATAAAAGCTCTGTGAGCATGAACTATATGCAGATTGTTAATAGCAGCACTGAGTTCTTTCATGGCTAGGCTAGCCTTAGCATCCAGGGAGACATCCACTGTTATCACAATGCACTTGAACTCATGCGGTAATTAAAAGGGCCAAACCTAATAATCAGCTATGCAAGGTCAGCTGATCAGTGAGAAGAAACAGTTACAGAGACATTGTTTACATAGATGCATAAGCCTATGGCTCTGCTTTTACCCGTGCATGCTGCTTCTCTATCAGCTTGGAAAATCGTGCAACACTATGGTCAGAATAAAGGGATCGCTATCTTGTGGGTTCCTTACAAGCTCTGGTGGTGTCTGGTCAAAAGTGAAAATGAAGTCCGGAACTGAATTTGTGAAGCTGTGATTGATGTCCAAAAGTGCCTGTTGGTCATACAGTAGGTTATACTCACACAACTGAATCAATCTGTAGGAGCCCGTAGGGATGCGTAAATAAGCACAAATATGGCGAATCTGAAGAGACTATAACACACTATCTTGGTCATCATATGAAGTATGCATATAAAGCATATTGTGTTTGGGGGGNGGGGGGGGGGGGGAGCAGTAATGCATTTTCACCAAGTTCGCATGCCAAAGTCAAAATGTTACATTTTGGTTTCATCAGTGCATTGGTTATATAAGCACAATAAAGTCAATTTCAGTTCCAGGATGTAACACTACAAAATGTGGAAACATTAAAGGAGGGTCAACGCTGCACATTTAGGAAATATGCAGGAAGCAGGATTTTAATATGTTATGGAGCTTCAAAGAAAATGTTTTCCAATAAACACTGATGCAGCCTAAATTTAAAAGTGATTTTGTTCAGCTGGTTTGTTGCTATTCCTATCACTTGATTTTATGAAGTAGCTTTGATGTAGTTTACAGCTTTTGAAAAATTAAGCATGTAGTGAATGAATTGACTTCAAGTATTGGCACCCACAGTGTTAGGAATGCTGTATTAACTTCAAAAGAACTAGTGGTCAGGGGTGTTGGTCCAAACATGACCTTTGGGAGGACAAAGTATTTGTGCAGTTCTATTTTGATTAAGGTTTAGCAACATTAAAATACCACAATGACATTAGCCATCTTGTGGTTTAAACATGACGATTGTGTTTTCTTAAGATCTCAATGAGGATTATCTCATTGAAAGGAATTTCCAGATTTACACAACAGAAGTTTATTTATATATATATTCCTCAAAAATCTTGATTACTCCTATGTATTATTATTCTTGATTATATATTCTGAATATAATGAACAAAAGAACAGACAAATGGAACAAGTGCATTAAATATATTATATATAATGTATTCTTTAAAGAAGCCACCCAAAACGTTTAATCTTTAAGTCAGTCTAGATTCATTTTAACCTTAAATTTTTATGAATCTCTTATTAACTTCTGTGCCTTCGTGGAAACAACAGGCTGGTTTGATCACCAGAGGAGTTCTGGTATGTAGGACAATGACCTTATACAGTCCACCTCATCACTGTGCAAATTGCTGGAACTTGACTGAGAATATTTCCACATATCCTCTACAGTCCCGATCTCACTTCAAGTGATTTCCACATGTTTGGGCCCTTAAAAGGAGTTCCTGGGAGGCCAGTGTTTCATACATGAAGCATCCAGTCCAATTATGGCTCGGTTGTACTGAGAAAACATTCCAGCTTGATGGTAGTCGAGAAATAAATGTAGTTTTCACTCTCATTACTGTGTTCTGTTATCCCGGTTTGACTTGAATGTTCCTTGAACAGTACATGCAATAGCACGTGCTCACAGACAAGAATTTAAGATCATTTTGATTTATTGTTTGACTAAAATTCAGGGGAATTCTCAAATCGAGCCAAACAGATGTTATGATGCAAAAGGAAAACTGATTCAATATTGTTACATAATCCTTTCAGTTTACCATTTTCCATGCTCAGCTGCGATTCTGAGGATAATAATTCATGCAGATAATGTCAAATCCTGACCACCTCTCATGCACATAGCAAAACTCCTATTGTTGAATTAATGTGCAGCGCATTGAATGAAAATCCTTAGTGTTTATGTCCAGTTGGACTCAAATGAACTCGGACAATGTCAAAAACACTAGGGATTTTCCCGAGCATTGTTCTTACTGGCTAAACAACTAATCCGGATGTCATGAATTTGAAAAAACCCTGTCCTGTCATCAAGAATGACAGTATGTATCACATGCATTCTACGGAGGTCTGCTCTGTTGTATGAATGAGAGTGTTTGGTCATGCATGGTACAAAAAGGGGATTTGAAAGCACAGTTAGGGAATTTTTGTGATGGTATATTCCACTCAAGCATTTTGCTTGCCAGTTACATAATACCCAGACTTGGAAAACATATTATTCTAGATTATTCCTATATGGTGTCATTCCTTATATGGTTATACTTCCTACAGCCCATTTAGTCAGACAGATATTCATGCAACTGTTCTCACTTTGTGTTTTCCCCTGAGGCATGTCAGAAGTTAGAAAATGTACTCTGAGTACATGTGAGAGTGAGAATCTTCAGCCCACCCTGACTGGTAGTAGAAGCCTTGCAGGTGGAACGCACCAGTGAAGGATGGGAATTAGATACGACTAAATTATGGGCAAAAATCCCCCCATAAAATCCCCCCACCACCACCACCAAAAAAAAAATATTAATAATAATTGAGCCCCTGCGAATAAACTATGTATTACAGCATTAGAGCTATTAGAGATAAGTATACCTTATGAACCGTTTAGAATTTCATGGTTTTCAGCATTAATTTGTCAAAAATCTTCATCTAAGTCAAGGGTGTTGAAATGTTCTTAAAATCTTTCAAAAAAAAAAAAGAATTATGATCTGGAAGAGAATTCTGATGAAAATGATAGTAGACCCTTGGAAGTAATAACTGCTTTAAAAAAAATAGCTGTTTAGCTGAGTAAAATACTCAGTAAGTAATAATGAAGTGGAAGCACATAGTCACAAGCAACTAAGACCGCATGGAAAATTCCTACTGTAACTAACCTGGTCTTCCCAGAATCTGTTCATCTGGTCATAAGGAAAGCTGCCAAGGTATTCCTAAGAATATTTCTACTAGTTCATTTAGACTTCTCGACTAAATAAGCAACCCACAGAATACTGTAGCACAAGAAATGTAAGCGTTGACTCAGGATGATGTGTAGGGTATGAATGACAGATGTTCAATCAGATGCAAAGTAATCTTAGCATATGACTTAATATTAGCCACCTTAGCATTTAGCAACTGAGGTAAACAGGCATGTTCCAACAATAGCAAGACAATTCATGGATTAAATGTGGTTTAATCTGAATCGGCATCTTTCAAGATGGTGACAACCAGAGCGTTTCTGTTTGAGCTCCAAAACCACTTAGCATTATACACATACTAGAGCATTCAATTTGCAATATACCGTATAAGTTACCATGGTGACCCATCAGTTTCCATTAATATCCCATGGATTCCATGAGTTTACTGTGAAACCTCTAGTAACATCCCCTATGTTGAAGTACTTTTTCCTTCATACACAATGTAGTGTGGCCAAAATATGGGCACAAACAAAAGGTGAAACAAATTTGCATTGTAGGTTTTTTCTTATGTAAGAGATGTGATAAGGAATCATATCGATGTATATCTACATACAAGATATTACTGTACCAAATATTACTAAATTGGTAGAACTAGACTATTTCTATTCTGGCACCTTGTGAAGTCACTGGCAATCTACTGTATATATCCTCCTAGGTCCCTGCGTCCTCAAATGGAGACATTAGTTTTCGGGTTCGCTGCAAAATTGAAGGTAGGGTCTTAAGGAGCGACGACTGAAAACCTATCTGTGTTTGTCTATTCCAATGTGGAATCTCCTATGTAGACTTTTATATATGCAAAAAAATTATGAAAATGTATATATATATATAAAAATATATAAACACTTGAAGTAATGATCCCTTGAACCCAGATCACCATGGGAAAGTTGCAATAACTTACCCTAATACTACAGACAAATTCCACCACAATTCACTTATTATCGCTATTATAAAAGTCTTCAACATCTAAATAAAATGTCGCTGGCTTTGGTTTGAACACCACCATTTCATCAGAAGTCCTGATGTGACACAGATGTCGTGTGCTTTGTGGCAGATTTCATACAAAAAGACATCATTCTAATGTTCCAATAACTGGAACAATGAGTAATGTTCCAAGCACTAACCTCACCAAATCACCAATAACAGTTCCTTTTCATACAGTACTGCTTGCATAAATTCTCCTAAATTTACCATCGTGGTACCATCATTCATCAGCATTAGAAAAAAAAGAAAAGAAAGAAAAAAACTACAGGTTACTCAATAGTTAATAGTTAACATGGTGCTACACGCAGTGAGACGGCCGATGTCGATTGTTGTTTTATCAGTTCCAAATTAGAATTAATTAGATCCTATTGTTTCATCCTGCTGGGTAAAGATTGTTCTGTACATGTATCTGAATCGCTAATTAGCTAATCAAATGAGTGACAGGGCAGAGGAAATGAGGGGAGAAAGACAGAGAGAGGCAACACTGATTTAGATGAGAAATCTAATTACTGTATCTAACTGATTATGCTTTGTTCTGTCTCTGAATAATAATCTCAGCAAATGAGATTTAAATTATACACAATGGTGGATGTAGTGCAACAAATGTTGCCAATATATTAGTGAAAAGATTTGTACATATCGTGTATAGTTACACAACTAAGGAAGTTATTGGCAATAATTTGAATAATTATTTATGATGATTTCTTTAATGAAAAATATGATTTTTTTTGCACAAATTATATTCAGAATTTCTTTTGTTTGTTTTGTTTTTGTTTTTTTTTTGTTAACGCTAGTATTTTTATAGAACAAATTAATGCGTGTGGAATTGTATAGCAGATCAAATTTATAGAAGACATCATTTAAAGCTGAATCATTTAAATCAGTAGCAAACGGATTAAATAAAAAGGGACTTTATGCTTTGGCATTTCTCCGAAACACTTAAAATGCTAAAAGAAATTAGGCTGGTAAGAAAACAATTGTTTAAATCTGCAAGGAACTTGTCTAATGGAAGGGCCTGTCTATCAACAGGTTGTTAGGTTTTGTTTGTTAATTAACATCGCCACTGTCGTAGCATGGTGGTGTAGTGGTTAGCACCTCTAGGGTCCGGGTTCAATTCCTGCTATGGGGTCTGAATGAATGGAGTTTGCATGTTCTCCCTGTGCTTGGTGGGTTTCCTCTGGGTTCTCACAGTTCAAAGACATGAAGATTTGGCTGATTGGCGTTCCCAAATAATGTGTGAATAAGCATGTGAGTGTGTATGTGTGTGCCCTGCATATACACATATGATGGACAGGTGGCAATAATAGTGCTGGTAGACATTGCTGCAATCCTGACACATGTTTGGGCATTTATGGCGAGTTATAAAATCAACAGATCAAACTGGTACTGTATGTGGTCACCAAGAGCTGTGCTTATTGTACTATATGTAGAGTAGAGGTAATGCTGCTCCACTAACTTTGCACCAGTAGCCAGTTACATACAGTAGCTATTCAACAAAGCAAAGAAATTCTATCCGTTTTAGGCAAATCGTTGAGGCACCCAATGCTAGTGTTATCCTCATTGTGTCTCGTCATTACACTTCAGGAACCGAAGTTAAAGCAGCACACACTGAGCAATTTAAGCTGAGAAAAAGACAGAAAGCTATCACAGGGAACAACACTGTATCTGTAATCTGCAGTGTAATTTAATCTGCATGTCAGTGATAACCGGTATGCCACCATGCATAGTGGCATTGTAACATACAGTAACATACAATAATTGAACATTTCAGATGAAAAATCAAATATATAAAAGGCACAACATTAAAAAACTGAACTGAACAAAATCCCAATGCACTAAAAAGCACAAACCCAAATCGTTGTGTGTTTTTATAATCAAGGTTAACTTGCTCAGTAAGGAATGCACTGATTTTAACATTGGGTGTCCTACCGTACTTCCTCCCTTTTCTTTTGCACTGTGTTTGATGTTACAAGCTGTTTATTGACACAGGCTACAGAAGGTGTTACCATATAGCTTATAAAGAGGAACAAGCAGGTGTCATGCATTTCGCTTGATTACGCTCGCATGGCGTAATTGACCTGCAACTGGATTTGTAGTTGTCTGTAGGTTTTTCTAAGCATTACATAAATAAGATGTATTTCTCTACATCCCTAGTCATTTTCCGCATATTTTTATCAATCCGTTTGGTGGTGTTAAATAGATTAAGATTTTTTTTTTGTATGTATGTATAAATAAGTGCTGGCACCAAGCCTGACCTTAAATGCTGGAGCAAACAAGATCAACTAGATTTATCCTTCATGTGGGTGATCATGTACACCCACATGAAGTGCAATATACCGCAAACAATCACACACACACACACACACACACACACACACACACACACACACACACACACACACACACACACACAGGTTCTGAGGTTCTGTATTAAAATGATTGCCTTAATAAATAAGATCTGAAAAGGCATAACATCTGGAACATGAGATATTATAGGATATTCTATATACACTCATCAGTCACAGGCGCTACTAGCGACACTATCTGCACATGCATACAGTCATAGCAGACAATCATATGGCAGCATGTAGTGCATAAAATCATGCAGATATAGTTTAAGAGCAAATATCAGAACATCAGAGTGGACAAAAACATGATCTCAAGGATGTTAACCGTAGTATGGTTATTAGTGCTATAGATAGGATGGTTGGTAGGTTGCAAAATTTTAATAAAAAAGGTCAGAAGAAAATAGTCAACCTGACTCAAGCTGACAAGAAGTAGGTGTAAAAGTCACAAATGTAAATTATTTACAGATATGATAAGCAGAAAAGCATTACAGTGTGCACATTATGTGTAAGCAATATATGGATCGGGACACAAGAATAGGAATTTGAAGCTACAGTGGACACAGATTCACCCAAACTGAACAACTGACAATTCTACATTTACTGAGTTAGTTAGTTAGTTGTGTAGAGTAATAGGTCCTGTTCATAAGGTCATACCAGTTGGTTTAAAAGACCTGTGGATGTTAAAACTTATAAATGAAAACTTTTTTTGTTAACAAATAAAAATTTGATTTTATCTTTGCTTCTTTCTCTTGTCTAAAATTCTTTTAACATAAAATAAAAAATAAATTAAAAAATAATCAAAGTAAAAAAAAGTAAAATGGCATTTTGTACTTGACAACTTTTCTTTCTTTATTTTTTTTTTTTTCTGTCATGGTGTTGGAAATGCTATCACCATACTTAAACATGTGGGAATTTTCTGGGAATGATGCCAGTGTTAAAGCATCATTTACTGATAGCAGAAGCTTCATGACCCAACATGAACATTTGCACACACACACACACACACACACACACACACACACACACACACACACACACAAAGATTATTACATAAATGACATAACAAGCAAGCTTTTGTTTCATGTTTGCAAATTCTGGTTTTGTAAAGTGCATTTCTTTTATAACTTTTAAATTGTTTTTAAAAAATTGCCACTCATATTCTACATTAATTGCATGTAAAGCAAAATATTTTAAGCCTTTTTTTTTTTTTTTTTTTTCTGATGCCATACTCCACTCATGCTGTTTCATCATTTAAACCTTCAATTGTTTCCATACTTAATAATTTTTTTTTTTTTTTTGTCTAAATTTTTGATGATTATGGCTTAGAGCTCATGAAAATCCAAAATCCAGTATCTTAAAAGTTTTGATTAGTTTTACAGTGGACCCTTGGTTCATGAACATAATTCAAGTTATGTTAATAAGCCGGTTTGGTCATACCCCAAGTAAATCTTTTCCACAAGAATATATGTAAATACAGTAGTTTTAATCCGAAATATATTTAACTTTTGTTTTATTTTGTTTATATACAAAAATATAAAACAAAGTATGAAAAAACCTTCATTATACAGAAAAAAATGCAGCAGTTAATTTTTTTTTTTTTTAACTCTACAGGAGAGAGAGCGAGAGAGATTGAGCAAACACTTCATTTTGACATGTATTGTTTTTTTTACCTTTCTTAGAGAGATTTGCTGATGTGAAGGATGGATGGGTAACTCCTTTCATAATAATGCTGCATAAATCTCCTTCAGGGGTTTTCTCTCTCGTTTGTTTCTTGGCCTCTGGTTCATACGTGGAATCTGGTTTCACTAAAACAAAAGAGATTTGGTTTTTTTTTCTGCGCTGCACACTTTTGCAACTGCTCTGAACAAAAAAAAGGCACTACATAATCGTTCAAAAGATGTAGCACTCTGTTCACTCTGTTACTGTATGTGTGCGATCTGCTACCGTGCACTGAGCAAAACTGATATGTGTGATGCACTCATGCCTTTGTTCAGCCGATAGCAGTAGCTTGGGATGTGTTCAGAGGAGGTGTTTGTGAACAGAGACATTGTAAGAAACATCTTTCCAGAGCTTATAAGAAAAGGAATATCCATTCTAAGTCCTCTTTTCAGAAGAATGTATATTTTGCAATTTATTTGGAAATCCACGTCTCAGAGTCTGGATAATCTGTGATGTCATCTGTTAGTGTTGGTCCACTGTGTTTTATCAAGTCCAAAGCAGCTGTCTACCAGGAGATTTTAAAGCATTTCAAAAAGCTTTTATGGAGATGGAAATTTCCTTTTCCGGCTGGACTTTGAACCTCCCCACAATGTTAGAACTACCACTAACTAGATTGCTTATCTTGATATAACTGTGTTTGATTCACGAGCCTGCTCACCTGACCTGACCTCCAGAAAGAATCTATTGTATACGGTATTGTCTAGAAGAAGATGAGAAACACAACCCAACAATACAGGCTAACCAAATGCTTCTATCAAAGCGACCTGGTCTTCAGAAATGTCTTAGCAGTGCCACAGGCTGATCACCTCCTAGTCATGACATGTTGATTCAGTAATTCTCACTGAAGGATCACAGACCAAGTGAACACAGAAATAAACTCTTTTTTTTTCAGATTTTGTGTGTTGAAAATTTCTGTGTTCCTATTATTTTAAAATCCTGCATTTCTTTCATGAAATACAAGTCATAACCATAGAAATTAAAACCAAAAAGGGTTGAAATATTTCACTTCACATATAATGAATATGTGCTTGTCTCATCGCAGGGACAAGCACAAGCACACACTCTAAATTACCCATAGAGTGTAAGTGTAAGTGAGTAAGACCAATTAGCCTAATCTGCATGTCTTTGGACTGTAAGAGGATATTAGCACTGCCTCCTAGTCTTTTATCTATAGCCTTAACAGGACCGAGTGATCCGTCCTTTTAAAAAGTGCCTACTTAATGTCACATTTGGACCTGGGAGCAGGGTGTTAATAAGTTCCACAGAGATTGAAAATTCCATTCATTTTGATCTTTTGGCAGTAACTGTGGAATAAAGCATGATCTGGGATGCTTCTATAGGAATATGATCAATGACAAGGATAGACCCTGGCATTACCACCTTGCGAGATGATTTTCTATAAACAGTATATAAAAACATGCCCCATTCATTTTTCTAAAATGTGGTCTAGGATTTTGAATTTATTAAAGAATGATATTTGTACACATGTGTATAGGTACATTTAAACCTTTTATCTTTTTACTTACTTCAAAAATTTTAATTTATAACAGGAAAAATCACAGCATGTCATTTTACAGACGCAGCAGCATAACTACCCAACATTACTGTCACATTCTAAACCTTCTGACCCTCAGACTTAAGAATTCAACAGCACTGTTATGTAATAGTGATGGAAATGTATTAAACCGTTTTTTTTTTTTTTTTAATAACTCTCCAGTTGTTTCCATTGCTTTGACTCACTTAAATTCATTGAAATTCATACATGGGCATTTTGCTTAAATCAAAATGGTGTTTTGTTAAAAGTCATAATTGATTTAGTTTCCACTATTAACAAAAGGTGGGGCTTGTGGTTTCTTATCTATATAAATAAAAGAAAGGTTTTGTCTGTTTATTAGTCAGAACTCACGCTTTCAATTATATCTTACCTTTCATACATTGGAGGACCCGAAACCAGTTTTAAAAAATGTTCTGTATGTCTGTATGTCTGTATATCTGAATGCCAATTTTGTCACAGCATCATGCAAAACTAACTCGACAGAATTTAATGAAACCTTGCCAGAGCTTCAGTATTTTCCCAAAGTTAAATCTGTGCCATAAACTAATTCAAAATATTGAGTATAAGGGAAGTTGAAATGGGCGTGGCTACATGTGTCACTCAACAGAGCCAATCAACACAACAGATTACCATAAACATACAGATCATGTGGAAGACAGAGAAATTAACATAATGGATCTACAAAGCACCCAAATCGTCCTGAAACAGAAAGAAACATGCAACACAGCATAGCTTACTCCAAAAATAGGCAGATAGTCTATGAAAACTGAATCTCAAATCATTGTATGTTTATTCTTCCTGCAGGAAGATTAAAAGCAGTTTGTCTCATATGTTATGAAACTGTGGCACTAATAACAAGCAGTAACATGAAGCACCATTATGGGTGGTTGGAGCAAACATACTGTCCGAGGTGTGGGTGTGTAAAATACATGAACTGAGCCCCCAGTGTTATGCACTGAAATCAAAATGTTAGGTAAAAATGATGTTATGAACAGTTATGTGCCAGATTTAATAATCTACTTTAAAAAGAGAGTGCATTTTGCTGTACAACTTGGTACTCAACCATATAGAATTTTATTCATTGTATTAAAAAGATAGACAGGACGTGGGCTTCAATCTGAAATAATATCACTGATTGCATTTCCAGAAACTCTTCACCAGTCAAAGATAGCTAGTTTTTGGTAAATGTTAGCCCATCTCTTCTTTATTACATTCTTATTTAATAAAAATCAAAACAGAAAATACACTGTCGGTTGATTCTGACCTATAATAAACAGAAATAAATACCTACAAGTGGACTGGAATGTATAGTGTGATGTATGGATGGAGTCAATCTCTTACATTCTGGCTTTGCTTGGAGAAAGCAGGGATGTCGAGAAGCTGCTAGAATTCTGACTCACAATTTGTAATTTCCGAGGTTGATAAGAGGATTTTTTTTTTTTTTTACTCTTCATGACCTGATTTTGACCTGATTATGACTCTGTATGACATGAATGGAGGAAGTGTAGGTCAGTGGTTAAGTCCTTTCTCATTTCTACTATGAAGAATGTCTACCAAAATGTGCAAAAAGTGAACTTCAAGTGGGTAAGAGTATTACACACTTTAACCATTTAATTGTGCTAAATTAGTAATTATTTCTCTTGAGTGGTCAACCATTTTCACAAATGTTGTGGTCTGTTAGCTCAATTGCTTGTTCAAAGAACCAGTCTCAAATACGTAGATTCATGTACATATTTTTAAGGTTCTATATTTCACTTAAGTAATTGGTAATGAGCAGCATGGTGGTGCAGTGGTTAGCACTTTGTGTAACCGGTCTACTGCCCCAAGTCACCTGGGATGGGGTCCAAGCATCCAATGAGCCTGTACAAGATAAGCAGTATAGTGAGTGGGTAATTGCCGATGATATTATTTGTTAAGAAATCCTTTTTGTTCAATTGAAAAAAAAGCAAAAAACGGGAGCATTTTGCTAGTGGTTTCGGACTCTCGGATCCCAGTGTCATAATAAAGTTATGAAGGATTGAACCTACAATACATAATTAGCACCCTGTTGCCTGAAACATATGGGAGCACTGATGCATCATTAAGCTCCAGTACGACAACTTACACCTATTCTCCTGCTCAAGTTTATATTAATGATAATGGGACTGGGATAATAAATGGTGGTAATACAATACTTGAGTGTGTTACATATACGGTAGATCTAGACTTTTGGCCCACACCTGGTCACCATTGTGCTTCATGTTCCCAACTTGGACTACAGAGGTTCCCAGATGGAGGGATGAATGGATATAGATTAAAATATCTATAATATTCAAATAAATTCATTTACTGATCAAATACAACACTGATCTCACCACCAGGTAAATCGAATAACATTGATGATCAAATTACATACCATAAACAGGTAAATATACCAGTATACAGGTAACGGGGTCATGGGAACAAAAGGCTCATGTAACCCAAATTGCTGAAAGAAATCAATACAGGCCATGACATATAACGTGTCACAGCCTGACACATATGAGACTTGGCAGGCAAAGAGATCAAGGTTATTGATCTGGCCTCCAAAGTCCCCGGATTCCAAACTGAACAAGCACTCATGGAATCACCAAACAAACAAGTCTGATCCTGAGCCCCCCACCCTGTACCCAAAGGATCTGCTGCTAAAATCCCGGTGCCAGACAAAACCGCAGCCTGAGAGGTGCAACACAATAACCTGCACGATATTGGGCTTAATGTTTTGCACTGTAATTTTATGTCTGAACAGTGTATAAAGGATATGAATCCAAAATGATGAAAATGCATTATTCACTCCCTCACTCTCAGTAATGGCTTCCATCATGGACAGGGTCATGGTGTGGAACACCGAGTAGGATGCATGAACCTACTGAAAATGGATTAGTGACTCCAAATAACAAACTAGTTATATGCACTACTACAAATGATGTCTTTCATACGGTGTTGAATGAGTTGTCAGTTTGCCTTTGCTGATGTTACTGTTGTATGCATTAACATAAGAAGTATCTTATGTTACATAAGTATCTAGACATGTGGTCGAATCAAGTCCTGGCATATTTGTATAGGTAGTGTTTACAAAAGAAAAAAATGATCCAACTTTGAAAGTGGATGAAAGCAGCATAAAAAATAAAGTAATAAAAAAAAGTCAGTGTGGAGATTCACCTATGAATTAAAAAACTGATAACACTGCCACTAAATTAAATTTTGAAATTCATAGAGAGAAAGAAAAAGCATTACCTACACTTTAAATACAATCTCACAATTTACTCACACCTTCTCCAATATTCACAACTTTCTTTATTATGTATATACCACTTGAATTTATATTCCATATAATAATAATAATAATAATAATAATAATAATAAATACATAAATAAATACATACATAAATAAATACATACATAAAAGTGTGTTCAACATGACAAACAAATGATTTTTTTTTTTTTTTTTGGTTTATTTGATTCTTTGATTCAAACCTTATTAAACTTTTATTTAAAGATCATTATGATTACCTGTGTATATTTTTATATACTGTAGATAGGGATTTTATTTGAAACAGACTCTCTATTTTTTCCCCCTTCTTACAGTGCTCTTACACTGCCATCTTCTGGTAGGTTGAGTAAGTGTTTTACTTGTTTTTAAGTGTTTTTACTACATGATATTTAGCTGCACTTCTTTGTCAGTAGTTTTGGCTATTAGGTGGAGTTTTTTTTACATACAGTTGAAAGGATGAATGCATCATAAATTAGGAACAAAATCTTAATCTGAAATGAAAAAATAAGTGAGTTTATTTTAGCCCTATATTGTAATGAAACATCCATGAAACAAGTTAAAATTATATGGAAATATTATATTTGTTTATCTCAAAACTGGTTAAAAATATTTTTAAAAACTTTGGCATGAACTTAATAAAATAGTTTTGTACCTATTATTTTGCAACCACTTTCTTAATCTGCACAATAAATGTACAGCATAGAAGAAGTATTTATTAATATATTCTCATGCTGGCCCTCCTATTTAAATGTTGGTCAACTTGATCATGTTTCTGTTTGCTCTTAGATGATACTAGTTTATGTACTGTGTTAAATAAAATCACCCTCATGATATTAACAACGAAAAAAAGTTTGTTTGTTTTTTTATAAATTTAATAAAGACATATGAACCTTACATTTTCTGTGACCCAACCCTGTTTTCAGTGTTCTATGGCATGGTCAGATCAAAAGAAAAACTATTCAGTTGATAACCAAAAATATGTATACTTTTGTAAAAAATAAGTAAATAAAATAATAATAAATAAATAAATAAATAAATAAATAAATAAATAAATAAAGTCAGGGGTTTTTTTAAGGTCAGGGTTACTTTTCTGGTTTTTCTGCCTAAAGATACGATTTAGAAATTGGTTGTTTATGTAACAGCCTCAGCAGCAACCTTATTTCCCCTCTAGTCTTTTCCAACCATTCAGCATCTCCAGGATACTCATCACCGGCCTGATCATCTGTCATCATCTGCACCTGTTTCTCACTGGTTCATCTCACTTTAGTTATATTGTTTTTATGCATAAATGATTCATAAATGATGTCCTAAATAATTCATAAGTCATATATGTGGCTTAACAAACGAAACACATTGCTCTGAAGCAGGTCAAGTAGAGGGACTGGACAGAAAATGAGAGAGCCAAAGTTCATTAGGAAGCCTGGAAACCTATTTCTTAAGACTATATTGAAAACACAAGTGGCTCTTTGGAATGAATATATGAAGAAATGAGGGGTGGCTCAAGACTTTTGCACAATATTGCAGTGTAGGCCTAGTCTTATGTTGAGACATTATATATAGATTTGACTAAAATAAAGATGTTTTTGCCATGTTGTTTTTCTTTTCCGCCTTAATCTGTTATCAGCAAACCACCCCAAGATAACGGTTCAGTCTTTTGACAATACACATCTCGTTCCACATTCCTGAGCATTTTATTTGTGTTTTAATAAAATTATTTCCAATTTGCATCTTTCAAAAATTTGTATTGTTGCAACCTGAAACTAGCTTATTCAAAATGGTTTGCATTGTTTACACCCATCTGAGGAGGGCGTGCCCAAAAGAAGAGCACAGCAATCATATTTCACCAAGCTCATCCATGCAACTTAACTCGTAACACTCCTCCCTAACCCCTGTTGTGCCAGGCATGCCGTAGTATCGCTCCACAGCCCACGAATGCACAGGATTGCCACTCAGAGCTTTTATTGTGAAGACAAAGGCCTCCCCTTGTCTGAAAAAGCCATATCCTAATTGATTCTCATTTTCATTAGTCACCGCGAGAGGCTTTTGTCCGGTGGGACTGGGCCCGAGCCAGAGGAGGGAAGCTCTCTGTTGCTCTCAGTGTGCCTGACCCGGAGAGCTCTCCTCAAAGCGCCAGAGAGCCAGGCATGCCTTTTGAAGTGTGTCCCCTGCTAACTAAAGGTCAAAATAATAAATGTAAGTCCAATTGAAGCCCGGAGAAAGAGGGGGGCAGGACACAAAACAGGGAGTTAAGGGGAGAACGAGTGCACTAGAGGAGACGTGTTGAATTCATTGAGTTGGACATATCCAAAGACAGCGCAGCACGATGCCACCAGAGAAAGAATGGAAGGTTCATGTACTCAGACAGGGTTGGCTCCAACAGTCTGTGGGTTTTACTGAGAAATATTTCTCTCTCTTTCTCCCTCCCTCAGTTGCTTTCTCACCCACTTTCTCATTCTTTTTCACACTGTATCACTCTCTCTCTCTCTCTCTCTCTCTCAATCTGTCACAATCTCACTCTTTTTTCTCATCCTTGTGTTCACACACATTGTACCTGCCTGCCAGCTCAACATACCAGCTAGCATCTTCTTCAGTATTTAGATATATTTTTTAAGCTGCATACTTTTCTCATACATTATCCAGATGACTTTAGAGGACACAGCCACATCCACATTCAAGGATTTCACTCACTTGGTAATCATACCTTGCTCAGATCATCGATATAGGCAAGAATATAAAGCATATAAATTACTGTGCAATACTTAAGAGCCATTCAGCTGCCATGAGATTTCAGAGCACAAGATTAAAGCTCAAGGAAAGCATTCATATAACACTTGTAATGAAGTGGCAAATTTCTTTTACGTTCTTGTCATTTTATCAGTAGCGAACCAGCTGAAAGTCAAGCTCAAGATTAATAGCTCATTTAGGTATTCATTTTCAGTTCAGGTATTCTGTTGCATATTTTAAGGAGGATATTACAACTAAGTAAAAACATCCTTAGGATTAATATTTCTACTTTTAACCAAACATATTATTAACATAGCAGTAGCTTTTAGGAAAATTAGACTGCATTCCCAGGTATTGTTCAAAATTTCAGATTTTTTTTTTAATAAACTACCATCTACTGTTTTAATTTATATCAACCTGCAGTTAAGAACCATATTGCTAGATGATAGCTAATAGTTTGAAATCCATTTTATTTAAACTTACTGGGATCTGAGAAACATAACCACGGTACGAAACTAATGCATGGTTTCCCAACTTCCAAAACGAACTTGAAATCCTTTAAAAACTGTTTCTTTAAAGAATCTTCAGCTTGTTAAGTATGCAGCAGCCATCACTACAAGAAGGGATAAAGAGCAAATGACTAGAACATGGGTTCTTATTATTATTATAATTAGGCCTGTCTCATTCAGGCTACATTAGCTACCTAATAAAATCCACATTGACTATTATGTCATCCAAAGCCCTGAATTCTTTACCACAAGCATATCTCACTAACGTATATTTCACACGTTCAGCTGAGTGAGGCGCATTGTTTGTCTTGAGGATTAGTCACTACTCAGCTGTGCAAGACTGTTTTTTTGTAATAGTGTTCAAGAGTGTTGTGAACTCAATAAGAGATTATTGCATGCATGTGTGTCTGTGTATGCCCAGTAAGTGATTGGCACCCCATCCAGGTTGTACCTCGCCTCGTGCCCCAAGTCTCCTGGGATAGGCTCCAAAATAAATGCGATCTCACACGTTTCTTTTTCTGCTCACTTCATGGTAATGCATAGAAATTTTTGTTTGTTCCAAAATTCATCAGACAGCATTTACGTTTTTTTTTTACTCACTTATGAGTGTACAATTAAATTCCACACGAATTAAGTCACAGGACCATTTAGTAGAACATAAATGAACAAACACTAGCTAAGACAGGATATACTGGAACTAGCCAACTAGCTAAGATAACAAATTAACCCCACAAATTTACAAAACCTTTTATAGATTGTGTAACTATACCATAAAACTATGCAAATTAAGCATTTTTTTTCTTGAACATTTTTCGTGTTCCAAAGTATTGGGGTATATAATTTTATAATTCCTTTACACATATTTCTCTTTTGTAATGGCTTTTTACAGATGACTTTGTAAGTCTGTAGGTCTGTGTGTGCTTCTTGTTCTGTGCTGTTATTACTGTATAATTTCACCCTTTACCTTGGTTTTATTTATTTGTTTACGTTTGACAAGACATCTATGTAAGCTACTGAGCAGGAGGACAACAGCACTATTAACAATACCCCACATCCACTAATGAAGGAATCTTTTCGAACTGCATTCAACTACATATGAAACGATAGCATCCGATATCTGAAATCAGCGTTCTGTGCCTGGCTGACGTCATACGCGAGCGACAGCTCCGTCGCAGGAACGCGTGCCGCGAGGAACGCGGGTGCGTGACGCGCCGCGCATGCGCGGTGCAGATCGACGACGCGGGGCGACGCAGCCTCCGCTGGATCAGGCATTGCCACGGTAACCGGGCTGCTCCGTTCAGCCGCACTGATTTTTCTTTTTGTTGTTTTCATTTTCCGTAAAAAAAAAAAAATAATAAAAATCTCCCCGAAGGAAAAGATCCACATCGAAAAACAGAAAATCGGTGAGTCTTTTTTTATATGATTGTATATATATATATNNNTATATTTATAGCCTGGTATAATTAATGCATTAAGGTTGATCGCGTGATGTCAATGGTTACTAAGGTAACTGCTACCTTTCATTACGGGGATGAGTGTTACTGTAGGTCGAGGACGAGGTAATATCCTGCGTATAGCAAGAAATATTGTAATATTCTCAGGTTTAGTTAAAGATAAAAAATTATTTAGGTGTGAGATGTGAGATTTGTTTGCGCAGATAAGCACATTTTCGGTGTCCAGTGTCCTTTGTGACTGATTCACTGAGACCGTACTAAATCTAGACTACTAACCAGTATGGTTCTTATCTATAGCTGGAGTAATATTATGCATACTGGTTAGTAGGCTAGTAGTTATACGGCTTGGGCATCTTCCATCCTTTTTTTTTTTTTAAAGCAAAAATGCTTACTCGACACAAAATGACACTATACAAAAGACTAATTTTACTAAAGATAGTACAAATGTACTATTTTATCATATTGATTGACAGAGTCTCCCATTACAGATGAAAAATAACTAATTGGGTTATAGGGTTATATGAACCCTTACCTGGGGGTTATCACCGTCTAGTCAAGCCTGCCTGTTTGTTTCCTTTGAGCTTAAAATTTGCCTTAAATATTCAATTTCCGGTTCAAATACACAGACAACACAATCTGTAGATGCTGAGATTAGATAAGAAAGACAATAAGGGTGGGCATTAGGAGGGCATGGGAGAGCAATGGCCCCTCCTTATCCAAAAAAATCCATGTAAAATCAGGTCATCTAAATCAGAATCGTAGAATGAATAACAGCAGCTCTTACAAAAAAGGGCAGCACGATGATGTAGTGGTTAGCACTGTCGCTTCACACCTCCTGGGGTCCGGGTCTCGGGTTCTGCATGCATGTAGTTTGCATGTTCTCCCCGTGCTTGGTGGATTTCCTCCGGGTGCTCCGGTTTCCTCCAACAGTCCAAAGACAAGAAGATTAAGCTAACCCGTTGTGTGTGAATGCGAGTGTGAATGTTGACCCTACCACAGTCGTATAAATGGGAACAGTGGTAATTATGGTTAATCGTTTGATATTCCTCAAAGAATGGACTCATTGGACTCATAGACCATTGGCGCGATCTTCCAATTCATGACACGTCAAAGCAGTTCGTCATGTAAACACATTCATCTAAATCGCAATCAGAGGATCAGTAGAATGAATAACAGCAGCTGTTGCAACAAAGGCAGAGGATTGCTGAAGCAATAATACAGCACAGTTTATATGCAGATTTGTATTTATATAAACAACCTCTAGTGTGTAAATTCAGTAATAAATTTTTTTACTTGTGAAACATTTCCAGATAAGTGAAGCATTTGGAACAGATAATGGACAGAAATTTTAGTCGTTTTTTTTTTTTTTTAATATTGAAAACATATTCAGATCTTGTAGTGTTGTGTAGACAGTTATTGTGTATCAAAAAAAAAAAAAAAGCTAGGAAGCTGTTCCAGATGTTTTAGTCTTTTTCCATAAGCTTGAAGCGAACGACAGAAAAAGAGAAAAGAGAGGAGATATACGAGTTTGAGATACGGGTTATCCTCTGCTTTCCTACGGATAATGTATCTGTGATAGTTTCATCCTTTGTGTGGGAGCATCTGTGTGTGTGTGTGTTTGTGTTTGTGTGCGTGCATTCACACTGACTCATAATGACATGGCTTAAGATGCAGGGAAGTGGAAAAAAACATGCGCATTAAATGCCGTTTCTCAGAACTACAGTATGTCCTGGGTGAATCCCAGAAGTGTCCACACGTAGAGAACATGAACATCAGTAAGCAAATGAAATACGAAAAACAAGGTGTGTTAATGCGTCATTTCCTGTACAGTATGTGTGAAGACTTTTGGGATTCCCTTTAGAATCAGTATAATAGGTTGCAATATACAACATGCCAACATTACATGCGAATTGTATTAATGAGCTTTAAGGAATGTGCTAGTACACCTGATAAAAAGCCAAAATATTTTCTATGCCGTGTTACTTTACAGCTGTGTCTTCATACAATCGCCAAGAGCTATTAATCACACTGACAGACAGCGTATGTACCCTGCTAACTCGAGTTAAATAAGCCGTAGCTCAGCCTTTAATAAAATTCTAATTAACCCTCTAAATACCTGTACAACCGATGGCATGGGCAGTCAACATACTGTTTAAACGTGGATGGATGGATGGATGGATGGATGGATGGATGGATGGATGGATGGATGGATGGATGGATGGATGGATGGAAAACACAAGGTGTAGAAGAATATTAAGGCCAGGTTAAAATTCAAAAATAACAATGAGAAAGGGTAGATATAAAAAAAACTATGAGACACTGTTTACAACAGTGCAATCAGGTCAGAATCTGAAAACTTTAAGACACTAAACACTTTAAGGAGCATTAACAAGGCAAACAAAAATAATAACAATATACTGTTTCTATGTATATGTACAGTACATGTATTGTGCATGATGATTCTACATACAGGTGGGAACTTAAGTGGCTGTACATAAGGTGCACCTCCAAGTTGTAATATTAATAAAAAAGGGAATTAAAGTAGAATCAGCAGAGATCATATCAGTGCAATCGGGTGGACAAGAGAATGTATACAGTACGTATGAGCCAGGCAGATAATATCAGATAATAATAGTGTGGAATACAGTACAGGCCTGTGTTAGGTAGCTAAATCAGAGTCACGCTGTGGAGGAAAAATAAAAAACTGCTAAAAGACTACAGTAAAATCTTTAATCTAGTCTAATAAAAACAAATGAACAAATTATGTACTGTACAAAAAAAATATATTTTTAATCATTAAATTAGTTATGTATTTACTGTTATTTATTTTAAAATGTGTCCGAGTTTTTGTTCATTCATTTGATTAAGTTCATTCATTTATTTTGTTTGTTTGTTGTGTCTGGGTTTTATTATTATTATTATTATTATTTTCATTTTGTCATTCCTTATTTTCATTTATTAGTTTATTTTGTTTGTGTCAGTTGGATAATCATTTTTGTTCATTCATTCATTGTTTTGTTTTAGTTGAGTTGCATTTTGTTTTTATTTATTATTATTTTGTTTGTTGTAGATGGGTAATAGTTTTTGTTAATTTTTTTATTCCTTGTAATTCTTGTTAGTTTAACCCTTATTATGGTAACTGGTTTTGTTTATTTATTTATTTTTGTTGTTGTTTGTTTTGTTTTTTATTTATTGCTTGGTTTTTGTTGTTTGGTTTGTTCTAGTTGGGTAATAGTTGGCTGCTTGTTATATTTGTTTGTTCACTTAATCATTTTTTTATGTTTGTTATTATTTGGGTTAGTTTCTATTTGCTGATTCACTCCTTTTTTGTTTGTTTGTTTGTTTGTTTTGTTTACTCACTCATTTGTTTGTGACTATGGGTCTGTGAGGGGTCTGTTTTTGCCTTAACAAGATGAAACGGGGATGATGTTCCAATAATTTTTCATCCAGAGGATGAAAACTAGCTCCAATTTTGGGTCAAAAATTAAATATGATTTTATATATATAAGATTATACGATATTATACTACATAGTTGTTAAATCTTTTTTTTATTTGGTTAAAGAGCTGAATCAGTGTTTGAGTCAGTCAGGAAAAATAGTGTCTGCTTTCGGCTCCAAGCTGTGTTGAGTGCTGAGTGATTTTCACATATAAAGGGGGAAAAAAGTCTGTTTTCTGTTTCGTGTGGAGTTGATTAGGGAGCTGCGTCGCCTTTGTGAAACTGCACTGTGTGTTATGTACGTTCTCTCTGATTGCCAGTGTTGCTCATTCTGTTACAACTCCAACTGCATTTTTTAACGATGAGAGCAGAGTTTCCCGAAAGCATCAAGTCGCACGTTCTCTATACCAGTCCGTCTCAACAATGCGATGCTGTCAAGTACCTGTACAAGCTTTTGTTTATGTCTAGAGAATGTCTGCGCAATAAACCTAAATGTGCCTGTATATGTGTGTGTGTGGGTGTGTGTCTCAGACATGGTGAAGCTGGGCAGCACTTTTGGCGAGAAGGTGGAGAGGGAGCCGTCTCTGGAGGATGGCTTTGATAACATCCCTCTGATCACACCACTGGAGGTTAACCAGCTCCAGAAACCATTTCCAGATAAGGTAAGCAATCGCGCATGACAGCCAGCACCTCGAGGTCTCCGCATTACCACGGCAACTCCCTTCCTCCACTGTGTATTCTGCACATGACTCCAGACGGAGCTTAAGAAGAGGAGTGCAGTAGAAGCCAGCGTGGCTGTATTAGAGTATTAGAGGGATGTCGAGGGATTGTCAGCGGCGTAGCTGTGACATTGTCATACATAATGCTGCTGAATGCATTTTGATGCACTCTCTCTTGCTAAATGTCTCCTGAGGACTGAATATGATTTCACACACACACATACACAGATGGTGTGATTAGTACTCGGGTCTACTCAGAGAGAATCAGAGCAGAGTGTTTGTGTTTCATACGCAAGTGACTCATTTCCCAGTGACAGTGATGACCAAAAACGCATTGCATTACAAGATCTGCGTGTTTGTCATCGCTTGTGGCTGTGTATACATACATGTGTGTGAGAGACGTGAAAAAAAGATATTGCATTCTGAATCCAGCAACCTAAGATTTTCTGCTAGTTTTAGTTTTTAGTCTTTGGCTTAGAACTCACATGCATGGGAAACTGTCAGGATGAGACGGTGAGTCATAGTTTTGATCAGGTTTATTGTTTATTCGTGGTGGTAGAGCTTCCTGCAGCATGCTGGAGAAGGAGTTGGGCAAATCCAAGCTAAGAGTTTGTATAGACATGAGTGTGTGTGTGTGTGTGTGTGTGTGTGTGTGTGTGTGTGTGTGTGTGTGTGTGTGTGTGTGTGTGTGTGAGTGAATGGTTTTATATCATATTAGCAAACATATATAAAAGGAGCCAAAGCTCCAATTAGCTGCATTACTAATTTTGGTAATGTTTACAAGACAGACTAGCGTTTGCATGTGTAAGAAAGAGCTAGAATGTGAGATGTCACCACATGGCATCTGCACTTGGATGTTGAATTATTCATTCTTATTCAGTCAGCTGATTACAACTGGAAAGAACCTGACGATACGTATTAAAAATCAAACTTTATTCTGTACTGCTTAATAGGTAATAATATTTGATTATTTGTCACCTCACAGCGGAAATTTTTTTTACATATCCCAGAAAAGAAGCTGGGGTCAGAGCACAGGGTCAGCCATGTTACCGCGCCCCTGGAGCAGATACTGTTAAGGGCCTTGCTCAAGGACTCAACAATGGCCGTGCTGGGGCTCGAACCACCGACCTTCCAATCAGTAGCCTTAAGTGTTTGAGCCACCACTGCTACAAATCATTTCATAACCGATACCCCAACTTATCAAGGTATAATGTGCTAATCTTTTCCGATTTCTGAAACATCAAAACGTGGAAGTGCGACAACATGCAGTTCCTCAAATATCCACTGGGGGCTGGTTCCAAAAGCGAGTCCATCCCTATATATCCCCATGTTAAAATGCTCAAATATACAACAGAAATAAACATGTTTACAGCTTGGTTCTACTCGGTTTCTACTAACGGTTTTACTCTACGTGAATTTCCTATTCATAAGAACTGTATGGGGGCGAGGCGGCACGGTGGTGTAGTGGTTAGCACTGTCGCCTTGCACCGCCAGGGTCCGAGTTCGACCCCCATCCAGGCTCGATTCCCGTGTGCATGGAGTTTGCATGTTCTCCCCGTGCTTGGTGGGTTTCCTCCGGGTACTCCGGTTTCCTCCCACAGTCCAAAGACATGTAGGTTAGGTTAATTGGCGTTCACAAATTGCCCGTAGTGTGTGAATGAGTGAGTGTATGTGTGTGTGTCTGTGCCCTGTGATGGATTGGCACCCTGTCCAGGGTGTACCCTGCCATGTGCCCTAAGTCTCCTGGGATAGGCTCCAGGCCCCTGTGACCCTGAATACAGGATTAAGCGGTATAGATGATGAGTGAGTGAGTGTATGGGGGCGGGGAATGTTTAAGTAACTCCTCGGTTAAAATTATATTACGCCATAAAGTTATGCATAATTAGGGGTGTGGCTGATTTAAGTGACCACTAGCTGTTTAACTAACATTAAACGTTGTAGTTTAACTTGCCACAAGAACTGCAGGAGGTGACTTGGGATGATGTGTATGTAGACAGTTAAGCTTCAAGACCTCTCTTTAGAAAACATGGGTGATGTCATAGAGGGTTTGTCCAGTCCTTTTCCTATAGTGTATGGACTATTGTCATCATTTTTGTAGGTCATCGTCAAAACAACCACCGAGTATCAGCTGCAGAAAAAGCAAAAGAAGAAGCTGTACATGCCTGGCATTAAGAAGTTGAACATAAACCTTTATGACGAGGTGTCTGAGAAGGTCAAGGTAAGCTGATCGTTCCTGAACCCATTAAAGTTTAATAACAATCTCATGTATAAGAGCTGCTAAAGTATTCCCTTAGGTTTATGTTAACCTGTTATATTTAACTGGCCTATCAAACAAGGGCATGAACTGTTTCTAAACAGCCATATAGTTCACCCCTGTGCATGTGGTTTCATTGACTATTATCCACATAGCCAAGTTTCCTACAGTCTGGTTCACTTCAATATTGCTAGACTTTCCTCATCTTATTTATATGCTTACGTTGGCCTTTTTCATGTTAATCCATTTGAAGGTTTGCTGCAGAGCACCGTACTCGCAATGCAGCGAAATAAACTACTTTAGCCTAAAGGAAAGTACAGAAAAAAATAATTTAGTCAAGTGGGATTTTTTTTGTCACTACCTTAGATTTGTATACCGTACATTGTCTTTTCTAAAGTTCAGTGGTGCAAGAGAACAAAAATGGGACACTACAATGTCAGACAAATATATTTAGTTAAACAGATTGAAGTGACTTACAGTTACGTCACTTCAAGTATGTGCTTCATTGAAAACATTGAAAAATTGTTCTCTCAAGCATTAAAAATCAAAAGATTAATTCTGCATTTGAATTTAATCTCATGATTTCAGATAAATTTGAGTAAAACAGGAAAAGAAGTTTGATTAAAGGTTCAAGTTAACATACTGTACTGTGCAAAAGTCTTGAGCCACCCCTCAAGGAGGGAGACTTTCTTGTATTTTTAATATAATGTTGAGGAGTAGTTCTCCAGCCTTCCTGGTGGACTTTTTTGGTGTTCGCTTTTGGCAAGTGTTTAACTCTTACCCAACTTTCAGTCTAGTCCCTGTACCTGAGCAGTCTCAGAGGAATGTGTTTTTATGTTAAGTCACACAGTGACCTATGAATCATCTGAGCATTAAACAAACCATCTAACTTTAGTCATAAACCAGTGAGAAACAGGTGCAGATGATGACAAATGCTGAGGTTGAATGCTGAGCAGTTGGAAAAGACAGGAAGGGAAATGAGATCGCTGCTAAGGTTGTTACATAAACAACCAATCTTTAGGCACTTTGCAGCCTGTCAGAGTAAAACATTTGTTCTCATTTCTTTTAATCTAATTTTATGTAATTTAATATTAAGAAATGAATAGGTGGCTCAAGGCACCTCCAGGGTCCGGTTTCCTCCCACAGTCCAAAGACATGTAGGTTAGGTTAATTGGCGTTCCCAAATTCCCAAATGTGGCGTTCCCATAGTGTGTGTCTGAGTGTGTTTATGTGTGTATAAAAGTGTCGCCTGCGATGGATTGGCACCCTGTCCAGGGTGTACCCCGCCTTGCGCCTTAAGTCTCCTGGGAGAGGCTCCAGGCCCCCCGTAACCCTGAATACAGGATTAAGCGGTATAGATGATGATAATGAGGTGGCTCAAGACTTTTGTACAGTACTCAATGTGTGCCTGCTATTGCTTCAGTTGAAATATATATTTTTTTTCATTCCAAACTCAAAAACTGTTTACAGTACGTGCACATACAGTAAATGAGCTAAGTCTGTCAATACTCCAAGAGAACAGCAGAGCTGAGCAACAAGCTGGGGCGTGACCTCCTCACATATGAGGTCACAATAGGGGGGAAAAATGAAATTAGCTTGTTTAATCATTGGCCAATGCAAAAATGAAGAAGTGAATGTTTTTTTCTTCTCGGTTTTTTTGTTTGCGCAATGACTAAAAAGTAAATTCTATTTAAAAAAATTATAAATCATAATAATAATAATTTAGCTTGACATATGCCATAAGATTTTTAATGATGAAAATGTTGCTTCTCAGCCTGCTAAATTTTCCTGTTAGCATTGTTGAATGTCAACACCTTGGTTTTTACAGACAGCATGAAATGATATTAGAATTATACAAACCTAAATATCATGAGATAAAATTAGAGGAGAACTTAAAAATATAGTCTTATATAAATATATAATAAAAGTGTTATAGGCTTAAAGTGTTGTTTTGTTATTGGGAAAATTGCTTTTGTTAGCGCCTGTGCAAAACTGCCTCCCTTGCTTCTATACAAAATGGTGGTGCTGCAATTACTGTCATGTCTCCCTGCTTGTTAAATATTTGCATAATGACTTTGTGTATTAATCAGCTTATTTTAATACACTTGGTGCGTGTATGTGTGTGTGTGTGTTTCAGCTCACAGGACTTATTCTCATGACCTTGGCTTTCCTAGCATGTCTGCTGCTGCTGGTTATGTATAAAGCTCTGTGGTACGACCAGCTTAGCTGCCCCGAGGGCTTCGTCCTCAAGGTAACAACAGTTTGCATTGAATGTATCACCACATCTTTATTGTGTTTTATACAAAATCAAACAAGCCTTGAGGGAGTCCGTACCTCAGACATCGTGCTGTTGCTTAACAGGCCGAAAGGAGAAATTAGCATTAGCACAGAATCTTATTCATGTTTACTGTGGCATTCTCAAAATAGCCTCAAAGCTAGAGTTTTCACAGTCGACCCAAAACCCCTGTTAGCCATTCCACACATTCTTATGCAACAGTTTTACCTCAGCACATTCAATACAGTGATAATATTAGCTTATCACCTTTGGTTAGCTAGACAAGGAGCATCGGGGCATTTTCTTTCCTTCAGTGTAGGAGTATAAGAATGTCTTTAATTAGTCTTAGCTGTGACTAAACTGTGATTAAGGCCCACGGGAGCTTCCACCTCTGCCCCTTTGAAGTCAATGCCGCGGATGCCATTAGCGAGATATGCTAACGCAGTGTAGTCGGACTTGAAACGAAGTCAAATTGCCTCTCGTTAGGCAGGAATGAGATCCGTCAAGGCCAAATCTTGTTGACATGCAGAAGCCTTGAGTCAGAGAAACAGCACGGTATCGGTGTTACCATTTGATTTGCTTCCGGCAGCCGCGTGTGATCGTCCATGACACAGCTACCGCTTTATTTATTTATCAACACTGCCAGGGCTGAATGTACTTTTTCAGTAGGGTTTTATATTTAGTTTAGTTTTCAATAGCAGTTTGATATTCTGGTCATGCTCCCAAAATGAAAACACTTCTTCTAAGCAAACCTTCACAGAATTTCACAAAAAAAAGGTGTAAAGTATGGGGAGAAATAATAATAATTAATTTTAATATGCGAATTAAAAAGATCTAAAACAAACTAAAGCATTTGCATGTAAAAGGCAAAATAAGCCGAGGCTATCAAACACTTTCAGATTAGCTTTCAAATTTTAATTACTTATAAGGATTAGTATTCGAATACATTTGTACATTAACAGGCCTACATTTTACTGCTACATAAAAAACAGACATTAGCAGTAGCAATACAACATGAGTTTGTACAAATCACTTTTGAGGTAACAATTTTTAAAGAAAAAAAAAGCTCATTTTTCCACAAGAATTAGCTTTCTTGTAAGTAGCCTGATTTATATTTTTTATGCAAACATCCACTGTTTTACGGCGAATATACAGTAATAGGTAAACAGCTTAACATTAAGTCTTTAAAAAAAAAAAAAACACACACACACAAACACACACAATGCTCTTGTTTTCTATAAGAAGATATTTTTATGCTTATGATTTTGTTTTTTATGTGGTACTAGGAAGTCACTTGTTTTTTTTATTGTAATATAAAAGGTTAAAAGTGTGATGCGTCATTCCCAACACAAATCAGAGTAAAAAATGTTTTTACTATGTGCCACCGCATCATGGTTTTCTCTCTTGGAACAACATGTGAATTATGGAATCACCAGTCACTAGACGATAAGATATTATCACGATACCTAAGTGCTGATTCAATTAATAATGCTATTCTGTAAGTATCATGATTTTATAAATATCCTAATTTTATATAAAATCTTTCTTACAATTTTAAGGCCCTGAGCCTTTGAAGTAATAAAAAAAATAATAATAATTCAAAAGATTTACCCCTTAGATTTATTCACAAATGAAGTAAAGTTTCTGGTGCACCACCACTAATGTAGAATCAGTTATATCTAAGGCTGATCAGTCATGGCCGACCAAGGTGAACAAGAGCCAATTACAGTCAATAGCTGATCGACCGCAGCAAAAAAAGAAAAGCACACACCATCATTGTTTCTTTGTTCCTAATAAAACTTTTTCGAAACTGTTTTGTACATTAGGAACATGCTACATTTTTTAACCTTGTGAATGTGGACTGTTTCTTATATGTGAAAACCAAAATGCTTATGGAAAATGTTAATATTATGTTTAGTGAATGTGATGATAGATACATTTTAATCGGAATTGTTTACATGGACAATATTTATTTAATCTGATTCCTAATATAGATACCAACTTAACTATTTACAGTGCCTTGCAAACTTATTCATAACTGTTGAACTTTTCCACATTTTGTCATGTTAACGTTAATGTATTTTATTGGGATTTTGTGAGAGAGACCAGCACAAAGTGGCATATAATTGTGGTAGGAAAATTATGAATGTTTTTTATATATATATATATATATATATATATATATATATACATAATAATCTGAAAAGTGTGGCATGCATTTAAAATTCAGCCTCCTGTATTCTGATACACCTGACTAAAATACAGTGGAACCAATTGCATTCAGAAGGCACTTAATTAAGAGTGAGTCCACCTACAGTATGTGTAATTTAATCTCAGTATAACTACACCTGTTCTGTGATGCCCTCAGAGGCTTGGTAGAGGACATTAGTTCTCTAACAAACAGCATCTTGAAGCCCAAGGAACAATCCAGACAGGTCAGTAATAAAGTTACTGGACTTTATGGACTTTAGTGGAGAAGTTTAAAGCAGGGTTAGGTTATTTAAAAAAAAAAATCCCAAGCTTTGAACATCTCACCAAGCACGGTTCAATCCATCATATGAAAATGGAAAGAGTATGGCACAACTGCAAACCTACCAAGACATGGCCGTCCATCTAAACTGTCAGGCCCGGCTATTAAAGCATTAAATCAGAGAAGCAGCACATGGAGGCCCATGGTAACTCTGGAGGAGCTGCTGAGGTGGGATAATCTTTTAGTTATGCACTCAACTAATTTGGCCTTTATGGAAGAGTGTTAAGAAGAAAGCCATTGTTTGTGATGGTGGCAGCATCATGCTGAGGAGAGGCCTTTCGCCAGCATGGACAAGGAAGTTGGTCAGAGTTGATGGGAAAATGGATGAAACCAAATACAAGGCAATCTTAGAAGAAAACATGTTAGAGTCTGGAAAAGACAGGAGACCTGGGCGGTTGTTCACCTTCCAGCAGGACAACATACAGCCCTAAACATACAGCCAGAGCTACAATGGAATGGTTTAGATCAAAGCATATCCATGTGTTAGAATGGACCAATCAAAGTCCAGACCTAAATCCAATTGAGAATCTGAGGCAAGACTTGAAAATTGCTGTTTACAAATGTTCTCTATCCAATCTGACTGAGCTTGAGCTATTTTTCCAAAGAAGAATCATATATTTATTTGTAAAGGTTTATATAATTTTCCATTATCTACAAAATTTTGTGGCACAAAAATCCCCCAAAAATACATTTACATTTGCAGTTGCAAAGTAACTAATTGACGAAAAGCTTAAGCGTTGTGAATATTGTGTATGCACAAAGCATTTAATCAGAACAAAAAAAGGTCAGTTGGTCTGCACAAAAAAAGTGGTCTGCCTGATAGTGTTTAATGTCATGGAAAAACATAAAAAGAAGTTATTTTTCTACAACATAGAGGTTCGTTTTGTGTCATCGTTTTTTTATTATTGGTTACAAGTCTCATCTGTGATTGGTTAGATGCTTTATTACATATGAAATGGAGATGGAATCATTGCTCCTTCCTCAGCCAAAGACTTAGTGGGAAGTCAAGATAAATGGCAGAGAGTTGTTCTCGCAAAGTTTACTGATCGTGAATGGAAGAAATATTTCCCTGCACAGACGGAATATATTTGCTCCAGCAAGAAAGAAAAGATTCCTTTGTGTGCCGATTCAGGCAATGCCACATTGACTTCAAAATCGTTTTTTAAGTCATTTGGAGGTGATTTAGAGATGCACCGATCAATCAGCCAGTGACCGGAATTGGCTGTTTTTCAGCTTGATCAGCCATGACTGATCACATTGGACAAACCGATTCTGTGCCGAGTGCACAAGCATCTGAGTTATGCAACAGAAACGCTTTTTATGATGGTGCTGCATTACGAATTACTTTCAAACCCAGTAAGATTTTGTCTTAAAACACATATGTTAGAATCTGCGTGCACTCAAAAAAAAACCATCTGTCTGACTTTGGAGGCATTTGAGGTGGTAAATCATTGCCATTTCTCTAAAATCATACAGGTGGTGCGCTATGTTTAATTGAAGTTAAATGTAAATCTCTTGTTTAAATGCTGTGCTTGGTTTTTAAGTGAGAAAACTAAGGTTATAAGAAATGGTGTACATTTAATTACTCATGGTCATGTCAGTTGTGAAGCTGTTAGTTAAATAAGCTTAGGTATACAACTTTAGAGTAATGACAACTATGTTTAAAATTGGAAAAAATGTCATATCAGATAGGCATATTTATACAGAATACAGAATCTCAATATTAATCAAATTGGCACTTAAGTATCATGATAATATCGTATCAGGTGGTGACTGGTGATTCCCATCCCTAAGGCCAAGTGTTTACTTTCACTCACTCATCATCTATACCACTTAATCCTGTATTCAGGGTCACAGGGGGCCTGGAGCCTATCCCAATAGTCTTAGGGCACAAGGCGAGGTACATCCTGGAAAAGGTGCCAATCCAACGCAGGGCACACACATACACCCACTCATACACCAGAGTACCCGGAGGAAACCCACCAATCATGAGAACATGCAAACTTCATGCACACAGAGATGGGAATCGAACCCGGACCCTGGAGGTGCCCAGCGACATTGTTAACCACTACACCACCATGCTGCTTCCAAGTGTTTCCATGGCTTTAAATGGTTTACACCATCTACACCATCCCCTTATTCTGATTGAAAAACAATCATGCCAGATTGGGGCTTTTCTGATTGAAGTGTTTACATGATGCATTATAATTCTGGGCTGTTATTCCTCTTATAAGTGGAATATTAGGGTTCATATTTATAAAACATAGCTAGTGTTGATGCTGCGGCCAAAACAAAGCATAAGCTGAAGAAGACAAAATTCAAGTCACATAGAGTTGCCGTATAATCGCATCATTGAATCCTTAATTGAAACTGAATTTTTCATAAACCTTATAAAAACCTGGATTTCATAAACCTTTTTTGTATTTAATTCATAAATGCATCACTTTACATCTGTCACTTAACATATTCTTTGACTTAACACCTTCCAAACGCAGCATAAGCACTGCACCCCGGCCGCTCTGGAGATGTACTACCCGGAGCAGGACGCCGGCTCGAGGGGAAGCCTGTACACCGCCATCAGCCATCTGAACCCAGCTAAGAAAACGCTCCCTGAACTCTCTTCGCCCTGGCTGCCCGTCATTAACGCCATGAAGGAATCCCAGAAGGCCAAGGGGGAGGCGAGCCACTCCCAGCAGTGAGGGATGGAGAAAGAGGGCGGGATGGAGAAAGTGGAGGAGGATGCGCTATAACAGAGATTTTATGTTTGTTCGTTGGTGTGAATGAGAAAGTACAGTATTTAAAGGAAGACTGTGTGTGAGCGCATGTGTGTGTGTGTGTGCTGGTGTCGCCTCTGTACACGTCCTTAGTATCCAAATATCCAGACGATATCAGATATTTGTCTGAGAAGATCTCCGAAAGCAGAGACACCTGTTGCAGTCATCAGATCTCTCTGAGGAAATCTTCTTTACTCATACTTGACGATACAAACGCTATCAGCTGATCAGAAACCGTCTCAGTGTATTCAAATCCAGTGTAGATAATTAGCAACTCCTTCTTTAGATTCATACCTTCGTGTCGTCGTGGATTCATTAGTTCCTGCCACCGTGTTTGTGCTCTTCACTCATTTCGACCTCTCGCTCGGTTTAACGTGAAAAGTTGCTTAGCTTAGCAGAACAACCCGTGCATGGCGTGTAAAACATGCTTTTAAAAAGTTATAAGGAGCAACAGGGGAAAAAAAGAAGAAAGAAAAAAAAAACAGTATTCATGATTTTGAAAACAATGACAGTTTCAGTAGTTTCACAAAAAAATCAGAATGATAATCTATACACTTTTCTCCTTATTAAATTTTGCTAAAAACACAACGTGATCTGCTAATCATAAATTAAGCATAATAAAGCTACAGTAGCGACCCATGTTTTGCTTTAAGCGTAGACGTTCTTTCTACCCATGCTGTATAATCACTGGCTGTTTACATAGAAATGAAAAATCGCTGAATGTAACGTGAAATACAAGTGAACTGGATTTTGAAAATGTATTTAAACACTTAATGTATTGGGGTTTGTTTGTTTGTTTGTTTGTTTGTTTGTTTGTGCTCAAATTGACATCTCCCATCAAATTCAAGCCACCAGCAACTGTAGAGATATTTCATATACGACAACATCATGTAGAATATGAAATGAAAACCACAGAATTGAAGCGAAGCTGTCCGTAAAGGGCGCCGTTCTGAATGTGCCAACTCTCCTATACTATCTCCCAGATTCCCATCTTGAACCAGTTTGCCCCAGATTGTACTGTACCATCATATTTATTTCACCTTGAAATATGTATTTAATTATGCAGCATTTATTGTATGTACTCATCTGTATAGCTTCGGGGTGTTGATTTGCTGTAAGCATTTAATTCATTGTATTACATTTCGATATACAGTATATGGAAATTTATTTTATTATTTATTAATTATTTTCATACTTTATTTATTTATTTATTTATTTATTTATTTATTTATTTTCGGGGTGTATATTTTTACTGGAACAGAACGGTTCGTGTGTGATCTTTTTAAGAAGCAGCTCCTGATGTTAATTCTCCACCATTGAGTCATGTGTTACACTGTACTGTATGTGGCAGTCCACTGTTATTAACCGGCTTCATCTTACACAAATAAAGACTTCAGTATTCAGCACTCTGTCCTTATTCAAGATCCGTTGCTAGGGTTTTTTTTTTTTCTTTTTCACACCAAGTATCTTTTTTCGCAGGTGAAAACTGAAAGCGGAGACATGTTGTCGTGGTTGTGAGAACATCCCTGCTTCCTTCTTTCTCACCTTTAATTAAGAAGAAGTAAAGCTCAATATGCATACAAAGTATGTGCGCTCGGTGATCTCTGAAAAACATATACGCACACAAAATGGCGCAAGCAGGCCTTGAAGACGAAGCAAATAAAGATGCACGTGTGAGAGAGACTGTGTGTGTGCGCGCGTAGGTCTGTGCGAGTGAGTTTGGCGTGCCTGCTGTGCGTCTGTCTGCATCTCATTTACACTCCCACATTTTTCACACCACCACCTTGCACTCTCTGCTATATAATGAAATCAACATTTTTGTCCCACTCTTGCGCTCTCGCTCTTTCACACTCGCTCTGAGTGACAGAACCGAAAATTCTTACTTTGCCCTGAGCATGGAACCAAATAAAAGTATTTTAAAGTATTTATGAGCATGGGCATTTACTGAGCCCTAGCTTGGTCAAGGCACAGCTAACGTTGCCAGGAGATAGAAAGCGTATGCACTGGGAAATTTGTGTGCGTGTGTGTGTGTGTGCTGAGGGGACGGAACGAGATTTAAAAGAAACTTATTAAATCCGTAACGGTCTCAGCTAGCAGTCATGGCTGTAGCGAAGCCTCTGGTTCACGGCAGAAGCAACATTCGAGTGTAAAGTCCTGTTTAACTCTCGTTTATTTGGGCTGTTCGGTTGTTGTGACTGTTCATTTGTTTTGACTTTCAGATGGTAGTGCGTTTAAAAGCCAGCAGGTCGCTGATGAGTACCAGAGTGTTGTTTTGAGAGATGAGTCTGTGGGAATGACTCAGTGACTGGTGTTTGAGGGTTGTTTTAATGGTCCCCACAAAGAAACGCTGACATTTTGAGGCCTTGCCATGTCTGGCATGAGGAACAATCCTTTCTTGTTGTTGTTGGTTCTTTGTTTAATCTTAACACAGTTTATACCTGGGATGTACGATATACCCGAAAAATTATTTATCTCAAAGGGGATCTTATATGAGGTCACATTAGGGGGAAATCTAAATCAAACTTGTTTAAACTCAAAATGGTTTAGCGTTCCCCCTAATGTGACCTTATATAAGAAGAGCCACTTTCCAGGTTTGTTGAAGAGTGCAGTGAAGGCTTAGCAGTACAGTACAAAAGTGCAAAAGTCTTGACCCCTCGTGTCTTCATGTTTACCTTCAAAGAGTCGGACTTGCTTGAAATCTTTAACTTTAGCCTTAAGAACTAACTTTCCAGGCTTCCTATAAGGACTTTTTGGACTCAGTGACCAGATTCAGAGGAATGATTTTTGGTTTGTTAAGCCAGAACTGTGACCTCTGAATCATTCGAGCATTTAAAAAAAATAAAATAAAAAATTAAAAAAACATCTAACTTAAGGCATGATCCAGTGAGAAACAGGTGCAGATGATCAGCCTGGTGATTAGTATACCGGTGATGCTGAATTCTGATTGGTTGAAACAAATGAATTGTATCTTTAGGCACTTTGCAGCACTTGCAGCAGGGGGGGGGGG
>QMIH01000026.1:314527-372584 GCA_003987875.1 Clarias batrachus | reverse complement strand
CCTCCCCAAGTCAATTTATAATTCCGCTATGTTTTTATTTAAAGGGATTACAACGGAAAACCAGATTAATCCCTTCAGAGATGGGCCTACTCTTTCACAAGGAAGAATTAGTGCTTGTTGTATGATTATTTAAAGTAGTCAGTGTAGCCAGAATGACTTTTTCCTGTATTGCCGCAGTGTTTACAAGCTAAATAGGAAATAATTTGTGAATACTTTAATTGTTTACATATAGATTTAAAGCTTTATATACATACATCTTGACAAATTCATTGGATGTAATTTACTGATGGTGAACTTGATGCAGTGCGAATAAATCCATGTGATGATAATAGCTGTGACACTTTGGTCAAGAAAGAGGTTAATAAAAACAAGGGAAGGTATTGGCAGAGAAGGCAAGCAAGGGAAAATGAAAGAGCAACAGAAATATAGAATCCAGACACAATGATTAAAATGCAGTTATGAGACTGTGAGTGGATGAGGATCAACGCCGTGGGTTCTGTGTTTGTGTGTTTGTGTGCATGAGTGTGTGTGGACCTCTGTATGATCTCGCGGCCAATGGCGCCAGAGGAGAATAGCACTTTCACGGCAGACAACCTGAACATACACTTTTACAAAACACTCTACCTCCTCTGCTTTCACACGCACAAACACATCTCTCTCTCTCTCTCTCTCTCTCTCTCACAGACAAACAGACTGATGACAGCAGCATTACACATTCCCCTGACCTACACCATAATTATCTCTGCCCTACAATCCAGTCCCTCATCATCACACCATTAGTGTCACCCACCTCGCACTCTGCTCTCACACGCACACACACACACACACACACACACACATGCACAAACCCCTTACATCAGAAACACATTTAGAGCACAGAGCAGACAAACCATGAATAGGATATGAAAGTGGAAAAACACCAACAGGGCCACCTAGAGGCCACTTTGAGAACCTGCAGAACAGCCTGTGACTGCCATTAATTACGGAAATTGGATTAATCCTGAACAATACGACCTAAATAATGGTTAGAGAGTGATTAAAAAGAAGTTGGCCCTTTTTTTTTTCTTTTTTTTTGCGAATAAATTTTCCATAATTAACTCCAGCTGGTGCTGGAAGGGAATTTGCTAGTGGTCCAAGCTGGAGGTAGTAATTATCATAGTACTTGTGGTTGAGAATACGAGGTCACTTTGGTCATTTTGCTCATTCAAATGGCATCGTCTGTGCCATCCCACTCGAAAAGAACAGGCCTGTTTAATCTCCTCTTCCTTTAGTCACTGGACAAATTATTTTTACAACATCCTGTAATTAAACCTTAGGCTAGTAACTAATGGGTGAAATGTCAAGGAAAAACAGAGGGTTTTCATTAACCGTGGCATCTCAGCATGCTTGCGTGTTTGTGTGCTGGGTTTCGGGGGCTGTTTGTTGTCCTAAACTGGGTTTTTTTTTTTTTTTAAGTTATTATGGTTAAAATATGGGAAAGGAAACATCTGACTCAAACCCCCCTCAGACAGTTAAGGCTTACATACAACCGTCAGTATTTCGTCTAGTTTCTGCGGCTAGTATTTGTGTACTAACAAATTGCTCGCATTTAACTTTGGTTTTTATAGTTTTTTTTCAAGTATCTCACACTTGTTTCTGGTCACTTTGTGGCAAAAAATAAATATAACAAAATGCATTGAATTAATTTCTGTATTTAAAGTGAAAAACCCGGCGTGAACAACTTGCATGTTCTTATGTAATCAAATTCAAAGTCCATGGAGTTATTTTTTCCCCCCAGATTAAACCTCTCTCCTCAGCATGTCGGTCTGTTTCCTACTTTACCCGCTGACAGCATTGCATTCTGGAACTTTGAAGTAACTTGGCAGTGTTTCGTGTTCAATAAATTTACGCTGGATTTCTCATTAACCTCTCGTTTAACATTGCGAGGAAATATTGAGTAAATAAAAGTCGTGCTTTTTTTAATCTAAGAAAGAAACCTATTGATCTTGTAATGTTCAGGATTTGATCTTCTGTTAAAGGTCCAGTGTAACTGCAATACATTCTCACAGCGATAACGTAAATACAAAAACAACAGACAAAATAGCACAAGAATAAAGTGTTATCAATGCTAAAAAGTGTCTCGTCGAGGTGAAAAAGTGAATTTTCTAATAGGATCATACAACACCATTTTTCACAATACTTAATGCTTCTTATCTTCCGGTCCATGCTCGGTTTATGTACGAGGGACATTCAATAAATACAGTGAATTTTTCAGTATAAGGACTTCTAATACAGATAGAAGCTTACTTTTTTTGTTGTTTTTTTTGTTTTACTTCTTTTTCACATGGATTTAATTTCTTTTGCAGCTCCAGGATTGAACAGCGGTCAGTTATCAAGTTTTTGGTTGCTGAAGGGTGCAAACCTGTTGAAATTCATAGGAGAATGTCAAC
Organism: Clarias batrachus; assembly: GCA_003987875.1. NCBI lineage: Eukaryota > Metazoa > Chordata > Actinopteri > Siluriformes > Clariidae > Clarias > Clarias batrachus. The sequence continues at coordinate 370,155 of QMIH01000026.1, read as the reverse complement.
TGTGTATGGTGCCACATGTTTCAGCCAAAAATGTCTACAAGTGGGCTAAATTGTGTAAAGAATGACGGAGCAGTGTTGAGGATAAGGCAGGCCTGGGAGGCCTACAGAAGTGAGGTCTCCTGAGGTGATCGAATCAGTTTGGGTTAGACCTGTTTGGTCCCTTGAAAGCGTTCACGAGAGGCAGGAAGTTTGAAAGTGACGATGAAGTCAAAAGTGTTGTGAGCAACTAGCTGAGACATCAGTCCAAAGATTTTTACGTTGAGGGAATACGGAAGCTTGTGCACAGCTGGGAGACAACGTTGAAAAATGAAAAAAAAAAAAAAAAGAAGTTAGCTTCTATCTGTATTAAAAGTCCTTATACCGAAAAATTCACCTTATTTATTGAATGACCCTTGTAAAATGTGCACGAATATTTATATTTTTATATTTTTGCTAAATACAATTTCATGCCCTTTTATGTAGCGTCTGTAACAATTTTTTTTCAAATGATCTTAATAGATCAAATTGGCCAATTTTGATTTCACATGAAAAGACAAACCTGAAACAGTATATTATTCTCAAATGCAAAGTTGTTAAGATATTTCAATGTGAATTTTACATGGTTACGGACACTGTTTTTGTTTTGGTAAAAGCTTAAAAACCAAAAAATCTGTAAACAATTTAAGCAACAATTTTCATAGGTCTTATGCTTGTATAAAATTACAATAATTTACTCAAAGCAATACTCAAAGAAATATGATTCATTTGCATTTTAATTATTATTGTTTGAAGTGAGAAAGTATAAAAATGGAAAATTGCCATTTTTTTTGAGGCACATATAAAATCATCTCTCCAAAATGGCAAGATTGGTCACTTCCAAGTCGTATAAACTTCAGAAGAAGCTTCTTGGCCGCACACATTTTCTATATTACATGTAACATAAAATATATATATATATATATAAATAAAATCAGCACGAGTACTGCGTTTTGTCCATCAGCAAAACTAAGCTCATGACAAATTTTTCATAAGTGTATTAGTGTGCAAGTCTGGTTTTTGAGTAGGCGCTTCCAAGAGAAGAAAAAAAAGTTTTAGTGAGTCAGAAAAAGACTTAATTCCCATAATAAATGTAATTTATCAGCTGTAAGGTAAACGTTTCTTTTTGGCAAGGCTGTCCGGATTGTGACAGCTGGTGATTAGCATTCAGCTCATTTGAATTGTCATGCTAGCTAAACGTTTGAGCGATTATGAATAAAGCTGTTGTTAGCTGGTCTTACCTAATGTATTCCCCCAATCTGTTTTTCCTTGGTGCACTAATTTGCCATCGTTACCTAAACGCAGTGGGTGTTTGGAGGCAGATGTAAGATTTTTACATTTGTACATCATTTCTTGTACTTTCCAACTTAAATTTAATTTCAACGTTTTTAAATACTTAAAGCTCTACGTCAACTTTATTTAGCGGAGTAATTGCACTTTACCCGGAGTATAGAATTCGGGTACCACCTCTGCTCGGTGGAGAGCCGGCTCCTGTAACAGCTAGCTGCTTGGATTGTGATCTGCCTCAATTGGATAAAAGTGCCTTCTAATTAAATAGAAGTACATTTATATTGTCCAAGCAGAGAAACTCGGTCCAACAAAGGGAGTGTCGTGCAATTTGAGTTGAGTCATTTTATCCTGTCTGATCCAAAATATGATGAAGGATGACTCCTGGCTCAGCCCGTGTCACAGCCCATTTTTCTAATAGACGGGCAATTATCCACTGACTCAGCTTGATCAGGACAGCACAGCTTAGCTCAGAGTAGTTACATTCATACTCATCCCTTCTTTATCCTTTCAGCCTTTCTTTCTCCCATACACAGAAACCAGTGCTAATGTCCTTTGTTTGTTAATGTGCAATGCTACAATGAACTAGTTTTACATAAATTTTTCACTTTGTAGTCAAAATATATAATGAAACTTGATAGATATAAATATTTGGTCTTTCATTTAAGATGTACAGGGCGATTCAATCGAAAGAGGCCCCGAATGTTCTGTACTAACTCTCACTAGGAAGAATCAATCCGAACGAAACAGTGTAAAACGTGCTCCTCAGTATACGGAACTTCGAAAACTCCATGATGCCCCTGAGTCGGATGGATACGGTAGGCGGCAAACATCATCGCGCCATTTAATGCCTTACCCCTTCACTCAGTCACTCTACTTCTCATCAGGATGGTGGTGTACAGTAATGAGCAGTACATCATCATAGTGTGAACTTATTGGGTCACCTGTTTGTTTAAGCAATGCCAGAGTGAATTTAGAGCAAATCTTTTTGGTTCAGGATTGCTTCATCATATAGTGAAAGTTTTTCAGGGCAGAATATTCAGGGCCTCTTTCGAGTGAATCACCCTGAAGGTGCATGCCATTCCATAAACGTTTCAATGCAACCTAATTGCATGGATTATGCAGCACATATATAAAAGAGTTTAATCCACTGAAATGAAAAATTAGACATGAGAGCTGTGTTACTGTTATGTTGCTAGCAGCTGATGGTTACAAATAACCAGTCCATCTGTTCAGGCTTGATTGTTTCTGCATGGGTTTGCACATGCTTTATAGTAAAAGTTGTTGCAAAAAAATGCATCACAGTCCAGATGTGTTTTGTAAGTTAATTTCCAGCGAAATACAATATTCTTACATTTAATACGCTCAAACCTTTCCCTCAGGAAAAGCATCTTATGTTTTTAGCATATTTGATGCGGTTTTATTAATTACATCAGTTTGGACTTGCAGTTGATTTTTGAGATCATTTTAGCATCAGTTGTGTTGGGAATCATTACAGGGTTCAATATAGTTTTAAATAAGTTACATTTAGGCATTGGCCAGACACCCTTATCCAGAGTGGCTTAAATTTTTCTCTCATTATACATCTGAGCAGTTGAGGGTTAAGGGCCTTGCTCAAGGGCCCAGAAGGGACAACTTGTCATGGGATTTGAACCAGGAACCTCCTCAACCATAGTCCAATGCCTTAACCAGTGAGCTCCCCATATGTTTCAATTCTTTAGAGCTTTGGGTGATTTTGAGCTGTTCTTTTAACGTAATGTGAATTTGAGTTCATTAAAGCTTCAGGTGAGTTTGAGTTGTTTTTAATGTAATGAGAGTTTGACATCATTAGAGTTGGAGTTCATTAAAGTTTGAGCTCCTTTAGTGTAATGTAGGATTGTATTCATTATAGTTGCTGGTAAGTTCGTGTTGTGCCATCTTTCAGAGATGCTACTTGTCATGTTTAAACTACTTTTATATATCTTTATTTGAAATTCTCTTTTAATCCATTAGTAAGTAATTTGGTCAGGAGAATAATGTGGTTTTGCATATCCTTCCTTGTTTTTGGTGTACTCCTATCATAACGGATTCCCATCAAGGCAAGACGAGCCAAGTTCCATTGTTTGTCCACACCAGGGATCAGCTGATAGATCTCCAACACATGGCCTGTGAGAAACCTGAAATTCCCAAGGAGCTAAGGAGGAAATATCAGGGTTGCAGAGCTCGCCGGCAATGACGGCTGAGTAAGAGAAGATACACCATATTGTCCCTCTAACTTTATGGGGAATACATGATCACTGGTGAAGAAAATGGAAAACTTAGTATCAGTAACTAGGAGCCAGAGTGCATTTTGTGAATCATGGCTGAGTGATAACATATAAAACTCTATTGTGACTCTTGTCGGTTTTCACTTGGTGTGTGCGGACAGGACCTGTAGCGAAAGCTGCAAGAAGAAGGGAGGGGAGTCTCTATCCATATGTGCAATAAGTGGCACAACCCAGGAAACATTATTGAGAAATAATGTTGATGCAGCCCGGGTGTCCATATTACTTGCCCAGAGACTTTTCCCAGGGTATTATTGTTGTTGTTTACATCTCTCCCAATGGCAGACGCATCACAGGCTGTTGACGTCATCAGCACCATGACTGGAACATTACAAACCCTCTACCCCAACACTTTAATAGTAATTTCAGGGTTCGTCAAAGACTTCACCTTATCAAAAATACTGCCCACTTTTAACCCTCATGCTGTGCTCATGATGTTTCCTCTCTAAAAAAGTGCAGTAAATTTTATCCATTTCTCATGAGGGTAGATGACTTTGTTCGCACATGGCATTTGAACACAAAATACATTTGAAATATTTTAATAAAAATTTGCGTATTTTATGAAACTTTTATACACTCATGGTGTCATTGGAAATGAATGGGTAAGACTAGAGTTCAAGTACGTTTCTACACTCCATGCAGGTGTCTTTAAGCAGACACACACACACACACTTCTTATGCCCCTTTTTGTCTACTATGGCAACCCGCATTCACACCTGTTGAAAAACAAAACGGCAACATTGTCTCAATCATACAACTTTTTTGCAACTCTGGTATATAAAGCTTTTTTGATGCTTGACTCACAGTTCAGTCTTGGGCAGCACGATGGCCAAGAGATAAGCTGTGGAGTTATATTTGACAACGACAGTGATGAGGAGGAGAGACGCCTGGTTGACAGTGAAGAGGGTTTAAAGGTTAAGGATGACAGAGTATAAACCTCCGAGTGTTAAAAGTGCTCGCCCCATCATCCGGAGATCGCTAGTTTGAATCCCGGGTGGTGCTGTAACCTCTCGCAGACGGAGGTCTAGAGAGCTGATTGGCCGAGCTCTCTCATTGGGGAGGGATGAGGGGTACATAGTGCTCCCACATTAATCATGGCTCTACAGCCAATCAGTGGTGTCTGTGAACTCGCGCAATGGAGGGAGCGGATAGCGCTGTCATCCGAGTGTGTTACTCCGCCCCCAACGGTGCGCGAGCGAGCAGTTCGAAAAGATGCGGTCGGCTGGCGTCACGTGGTTCGGAGGAAACACGTGATAGTCTTCGGCCCTCCCGGCTGAGTGGTAGTAGTAGCCTTAATGTGGGAGCCCCCTAGTGACGGGGAGGAATTGGACACGAGAAAATCGGGGGAAAATCCAAAAAAAATTAAAATGATGACAGAGTATAACCTGAGAAGGAAGACTTTGACACTGATGAGGAAGAAGATCCAGCTGAAGTTGTGGTCTCCATTCGGTCAATGAATGGAACCAAACCCGAAATGCCATATCCTGAGTGGATGACATCAAGTCCTGTTTTCAGCTTTTCCCAGAGTCCATTGTAACTGTTGTCATGAACATGTTCAATATTGAAGCCTACAATATAGAAGTGTGTTGATTTTGTGTGGTGTCTACAGATTCCGCGCCGAATCTTATGGGATATGGACACTGGTCAGGCCATTGTTCACTCTACAATGTATTTGCAGTCAGTCACGTGTGATTCGCTTCGATGACCACTACACAAGAGCAGCCCGAAGTCAACGAGACACGCTGGGAAGTTTGGCATAAGTGGGTGGAGCCCCTGCCACTCATTTCCAAACCCGGTCCTGACATCATTGTTGTTGAGCATCTCATCGGTTTTAGGGGACGGTGCCCATTTAAGCAGTATATGCCAAAAAAATCATCTAAGTATGGTATAAAGAAATGAGCAGCATGTGATGTGAAGACATGTTATGCCTGGAACATGCAATTGTACACAGGCAAACCGACTGTTGGTGAGAAAAACAGGGGACATGCGGCGGTCCTAGAAATGACAGCAAGGCTACTTTTAAATATGTTTATACAGTGCATGGGTCAAGCATTATATTTGCAATATAGTCAAGTTTTCCCTGTGTACATTTGGGAACATTATGAGTGTGAGCCACAAACGAACACAACATGAGGGTTAAACAGTTTGTAGATTGTAAGGCCAGATGAAAAAAAAATACAACGGAGATGCTGTATGCCAATGTCAAATATGCATACCTCTATCTCTGTCTCAAGCCCCTTTGATCAGTCCGAATGTGGTCACAAAAGGCTGTGGAGATTCTCCAGGGCTGTTTTGAGGTGACTCGCTGGGATGTTTGTAGTGCACATGGGGAGGATGTTAATAGACATACAGACTTCCTAACTGGTTAAATTAACTTTTGTATGGACAATATAATCCCCACCAAAACCTAATGCTGCATTGTCATCAATAAACCCTGGAGGACTAAGGACATTAAGGCAGTACTGAACAGGATGAAGTCCCCATAGAGGAATGGAGACAAGGAGACAAGGTGCAGGCAGAGTTGTGAGACAGGATTGCAGAAGTCAAGGAGAACTACATGCGGAAGCTTGAGAGCAAACTCCAACAACTTAAGGAAAATGTGGAATGGTGAACACTTTCATCGTACAATGACCAACAAGGGTATGACAGGAGACCTACTGTATATGTGGCCAAAGAGCTCAACTTGTTCTTTAACAGATTTGATGATATGGCCTTTGCCCACCCTACTCCCCTGCTCCTCTTATGACTTCTTCTCCTCTACTACCTCTGCACCCTCATGTCCCATCTCTCTTTAATGATCCTGGACATTCACCTCAGCCATCATGACCCCATTTTTTCAGGACTCTCTAACAACTGTCCAGCCTCTCCTCTCACCATCACCATAGAGAGTGTGGGAAAAGAGTTCAGTCACTTTTGTCCAGGAAGAGCTGCAGACCCAGACAGACCTTGAGGTCCCAAAGGATGTGCATCTCAGGTGCGTGTGGTTTTTCAGCAAATTTTCAGCTTAAGCATGAATCTGATGCTTGTCGCTGACCAGTTGCAAACACAATATGGCTTTGTCTCCACATGTCATGAAGCCACAGGAGAGGCTCTTCCTGACACACCTGCATAAAGTCGCGGAGTCAACTTTAGATTCCCTGTATGCAGCTCACCTACCAGGTGAATTGTGGTGAAAGACGACGTTCTAGGTTAGGTTGCGCAAGGTTTATACTCACCTGTAGAAGGCAGGCATCATTGTTTTTTTAACACGATATGACCCACCCTGCTCAGTGATCAACTACTGGATAGGCAGGAGAATGATCCCCTCGTCACATAGAATACTTACTACCTCACAGGTACCCACAGTATGTGAGGCTACAAAATATCAGATCAGAAACCATAAGGAAAAGGATAGGGGACACCACAAGGAACAGTCCTGCTTCCGTGTTCATAGTCTATACTTCCAACGTTAGATTCTGCTCACATTCCTGTAACCTGCAGAAGATTTCAGATGATTCTGCCATTATTGACTGTATCAGAGGGAGTCAGGAGGCTGAGTATAGAAGTGTGGTGGACAGGTTTGTGGATTGTTTTGGACTTAACCACCTGCAGCTCAATGTTTCAAAGACAAAGAAGTTATTTTCGGAACTTTGAGTTTGACTTGATTATGGTTTCAGAGGGGTTCAAGTTCATTAGAGTTTCAGATGAGTTTCAGCTGTTTTCAGTGTAATTAACGTAATTATAGTTTTAGATAGAGTTTAAATTCATTTGAGGTTGAAGTGAGTTTGAGTTGTTTTAGTGTAATGCGTTTGACATCATCATATTTTCAGATAAGTTTGAGTTCTTCAGAATTTGAGTTATTAGTGCAATGTGCATTTGGGTTCATTGGAGTTTTAGGTGAGATTTAGTGTAATATGAGTTTGAGTTCATTAGATTTTAAATTGTTTAAATGTAATATGGGTTTGAGTTCATTAGAGTTTGAGTTATTAGTGGAATGTGAGTTTGACTTCATTATAGTTTCAGATGGATGTGAGGTCATTCGAATTTGAGTTGTTTAGTGTAATGCGATTGAGTTCATTAGTTTCACATGAGTTTGACATTTTTAATGTCAATTTACTTCATTAGAGTTTAAATTGATTCTAGTGTAATGTGAGCTTGAGTTCATTACAAGTTCAGATGTTTTTCATGTTTAAGTTGCTTGGTTTGTGTTCTAAAAGAATTTTACATAATTTATATAATTTCAGTTGATTTTTGAAATCATTAGAGTTTCATTTTGATTTAAAATATTAAAATGTTTGGTTGAGGGGGAGTTTATTTACTCTTATATAATATATTTGTATTTGACAAATTATCTTATATATTAAGATATTGTTAAGATGAATCAACTGCAATAGCTAAACTCATGCTATCCCTCTTTATACTCTTTCCGTAGAAGACAGAGATGGGTGTTATCATAAGGCTACTTGGCTATATGTTGGATCGTGGCATAGATCACCATGTCAGACTGTTTAAAGGCCCCATGGTAAAGTTATTTAAAGTGACTTTATAAATCATTGCCCTTGAGCTACCGTGTGGAATTTGCGCTCGGCCTGCCTGTGATTTGTGCTGGGGTCATAAAATCGTCTTCTCCAGCGCACAGGATGGAGATTTTATAGGCCTTTCTGCTGTTTGTACATTTCAGGACGCTTACAAGAAAAACAAACAGATTGTAATGACTTTATGGATCGTATTGTTGGGTTTAACCACATTTCAAAAGCTCTATGATCTTAAGAAAGAAATGTTTGCATGTCATGCATTAGCTTGCTTGTGCTCTCAGCAATGCCACATTTCCTTATGTGGGTTCTGACTACAACACACAAAAAAAAATCCCATATTGGAGCTATAAAGCCAACAAGGAAAAAATGAAATGACTAACAACTGTCATAATGACAGCTGAAAGGCATGCCATGAACTGTGTGTATGTTTGTGTGTATTACCTAGAGGGGTACCAATGCCAAGACTAAATTGTCTGTAGCTATTTAAGAACAACATTTAGCCTCAATTTAGTCGGCGAGGAGCAGCACAGTTCAGAAACATTTTCCAAGCCCTGCAGCTTGGAGCAATTTACATTATATGAGGGAAACACCGGAACAAACATTAGAGTGCTCTCCATAACGTAATCGATGGATTTATGTGGACTCAAATGCCAGTTATAGCGAAGCCTGGTTACGCACACAACACTCAGAAACATTCTGCAAAATGCACGTCAGGCCATTACGAGGAGGAGCTGGGCAGGGATATTGTTCTTCTCCTAGGTGATGTGATTGGTGTATCCAAGCTCTTTTTATCAAATTGTCTAGATGAAGGAGTTGGAGCTGTTACGCTTTGCCATCATTTTATTCACTGTGTTATGTGACATTTACATTTGCCAAACTCAGAATTGCATTACAAAATAAGTCCTGCATACCAATGAAGATTGTATGTTAATTTTATTTCTATGCAAACCAGGATGATTTTTTTTTCCTTTAAAACACTAGGGCTATATTCACAACACCCATGATAGTTAGTGTAGTGCACTGTATTGGCATACTATACACTGCAGTAGTATGCATTCCTAGCTTCGTGGTGGCCTATAATAGCTTTTTTTACACTACGCCCAAAAACCACGAAGGCTACTACTATACTAAAGAGTGTGTTAAAATAGTGTGACTACACCAATAGGTAGTGCAGGCCTACTAATTAAACATGGCATTTTGTATAGTAGTAAAAAGACCCAGCCATGAATTGCTAAAAAAATAGAACAAGAATTAGCTTGTATGGGAAAGAGGTTTCCATTTGGTGTATCCTAGAAATGTCCATCACTGTGTAGTAATTATACTAGTCAGCAATTGTGCATGCTTCCTTTCAATGAAAGACAATGAAATCCCGTAAAATTTGATGGTAACACTACATAATGTAGACTTAAGACATGCTTGCTTATAAAAGGCTTATACGCATTCCAGAAAATAACACACCCCACATCGTCCAACCCAATGGGACAAGAGGCGAAGCGAATTAATTAGAGGGCAAAACTATTTTAATGACTTGCAAATGGCACACGCAGCCATGGCGCTACGTCAGTGTCTGGCCGCGTGAGATCTCTGATCTTCTTTTATAGCAATTAGACGAGTGTTGCCAGATTGGTCTATAGTATATCATGCAGTTAGTCTATGTTTGTTTTAACTCAAGTTTAGCCTAGTTTCACTTTTTTTTTTTTAGGATCGCCACAACAGATCTTTCAACATGCAAGTTATTGGCACAGGTTTTGTGTCAGATTACATCCCTGCTGCACCCTTCCTATTTCTCCAAACTTGGGCCAGACACTGATGATGGCCTGCATCTCAGAGGCTGTGTATTATACTGTACTGTATATGGCCATGGAGTTAAGGGTCTTGCTCAAGGGCCCTAGTAGTGGGTCTCAAACCCCTGCTCCTCAGATCAGCAATTCAGAGACTCAACCGCCTTTCAGATACCCAACACACCCCAGAGGTCTTGTGGAGCCAAACACCCAGGGACCAGAGTTGCCTTGGTGGCACAAAGGGGGAAAACTAGGTAATTTTAATGTCTTAAGTTTGTAATGTATATAATGATTGATGTGTATATATTTATATATATAATATACACACACACACACATATATACACACACATACATACACACAGTGCCGACAGAAGTTTTTTTAGAAGTTTTCCACGTTGTATGTTTTATACTCATCATAAAATGGACTCAAATCCTTTTTTTCCTCCGCATTCTGCACACAATACTCTACAATTACAAAGTAAAAACAGGTAAGTGTTTTAATTTATTAAAAATAAAAGACTGAAATATCCAACTTACATATGTATTCAGATTTATTGTTTAGTACTTTGTCAAAGCACCTTCGGCAGCAATGACAGCCTCAACACTGCTTGTGAATGATTGGCTTTGGAGGTTTCTTCCATTCTTCTTGGCAGAATCGCTCAAACTCAACCAGGTTGAACAGACAGTGGTTGGTGTACAGCCATTTTCAGGTCTTTTCAGAGATGCTCTATTGGGTTATGGTCCTGGGCGCAGTACTTTCAAATAGTTGCTTTGAAGCCACTCCTGTGTTTTCTAGTCATTATGTCTTGGGGACATCGTCTTATTGAGTGGGAAACTTTCATCCCAGGCTGAGATCCTGAGCACTCTGGAGAAGGTTTTTCAATCAGGATGGCTCTGTATTTTATCTGCATCAATTTATTTGTCTCAGACACAGAAAAAACAACAGGATGCTGCTGCCACCATCAAGTTTGACTGTAGGGGTGGTTTTAATAAGGTGATGCACAGTGCCTAATTTCCTGATATCAAATAGTTCAATCTGTGTGAACCAGAGGTTTGTTTCAGATGGTCTGAGAGTCTTTCAGGTCCTTCAGCCTGCTGTCTTGTAGTGAGGAATGCTTCCGTCTGTCCACTGTACTAAATACCTGTAGGCCTGATTGGTGAAGTGCTTGCAGTGATGGGGATCCTTCTGTAATTCTCTCCCATCTCTACAAGGGATATCGTTTTTAGTTACCCTGAGGGTCTTGGTTACCTCTCTAATCTCTAAGGGCTTTTATCCCTGATTGCTCAGTTTGGCTGGGTGGCCAAATCTGGGAAGACTGTTGTTTGCTCCAAATCTCTTCCATTTGGGAATGATGGTGGCTATACTGCTCTTGGGTGCTTTCAATGTCTTCGAAAGTTTTGTGTATCCTTCCCCTGATCTGTTGACCTCATGGATTTGTTTTCACTCTAATATGAACAATCTACTCTGAGACCTTATGTAGACAGGTGTGTCCCTTTCGTTATTATGTCCAATTAAGTAAATTGGGCACAGTTGGACTCCAGTCACGTTGTAGAAGCATCTCCAGGACCACTGATAGGTGTAGGATGTAACAAAGCTCAATAGCAAGTGTTACAACAAAGTTTTGTTTTTTTTTTAAACTGAACACATTTTACGATGAGTGTGAAACATAACAAAATGTAGAAAACTTGAAAGGGTCTGAAAAGTTTGTCAGCACTGTATATCTATTGCGTCATCATGGTTTATGATTGCAGAATATAGTGTTGCAGACTGAAATTGATCTGTATTGAGATCCTCATATAAAATATTAATAACAGATGTATGTAGTAAATGCTTGAAAGACATTAACCAGCCAAGCATCGCTTCATATTAAGCATTGGCTGCTAATACTTTCTGTTAGAAGAAAAAATATATATATATTGGGTTAAAGACTCCTATCGATTCATGTATATATGCTTTTTCCAACAAGAGAGTTTCTCTGCTAGTTCTATGGAGAGGGTTCAATATAAATGACCGAGAAATCAAAGAAGAATCTAGAACACATTTTGTGCATTTCTGTCGCTAAGGATGATGTTCTAGGGTAATGAGCGAAACCCCAGTCACGCCATGTACACCCCACCCGGCTTTGTCTGCTTTCGACAGATTTTGGACAATTAGTGTCCTGACAAACCACACCTGTCTGGCAATTCTGGACATGATGAGAGAGAAACAGGATCAAAATTAGAAGGGCTTTGTTGTGCCTATGCTTTTTCGTCAGTAATTATTCACTTAGTGTTAATAATGAAAGACCTACTTTTCACACCATTCCTTTCTTTAGCAGTTGTTTTATAGAAGTATATATATAAAGCACTTTTATTGATTTATTGAGGAAGAGGCTTCGGCATTGGACAAGCAACCCGGCACCGTGAAATTTAACTATTACTTTAACTATCACTTTTTAAGTATTACCACTTTTGTCGCTCCGGGTAGGAGTGTCTGCCAAATGCCTAAAAGTAAATGTAAGCTATTAAACTATTGCTATAGGAACAACAGAAACTGTTGCCCTTTGAGATCAAAGAGAAATGTTGCACACATACAGTACAGACCAAAAGTTTGGACACACCTTCTCATTCAAAGAGTTAGAATTTGTATTATTGCAAGAAGAAGAAAAAACAAGTAAAGAAAAACGAGCGGCCATCATTACTTTAAGAAATGAAGGTCAGTCAGTCCGAAAAATTGGGAAAACAGAAAGTGTCCCCAAGTGCAGTCACAAAAACCATCAAGCGCTACAATAAGAGGATAAGTTCATCCGAGTCACCAGCCTCAGAAATCGGCGGTTAACAGCAGCTCAGATCAGAGAGCAGGTCAATGCCACACAGAGTTCTAGCAGCAGACACATCTCTAGAACAACTGTTAAGAGGAGACTGTGTGAATCAGGCCTTCATGCTAGAATATCTGCTAGGAAACCACTGCTAAGGACAGGCAACAAGCAGAAGAGACGCGTTTGGGCTAAAGAACACAATAAAGAAAACTCACTGAATGAGAAGGAGTGTCCAAACTTTTGCTCCGTACTGTATTTTTTATTCTAGTTTTGTTTTTTGTTTTTTTTAAAGGATCAAATCCATGGCTGTCAAAGTAATGCTTGTTCAACTGGTCTCTTTAATGTATAATGTAGCAGTTCTGTACATTATACGAATTTGAGACTCCTGTGTTTTGGGCATGTGTAATCGTTAAAAGTTTTAATAATTAGGCAGAATATTGTTATTTATCAACCAAACAAATTTTAATAACATTATTATAAACATGACCAGTTCTGCTAACTGTTTGAGAACTTTTTTCTAGAGTTTAAACTCTACTTGATTCAGTCCATGACATTTTTCATTCCTTGATTTGCATTTAATACTTTATTTTTGTTTAGACAGCAAAATTACACTGCATTATGTTTCTCTGCCTTTGTCACATAAGCCAATAATGAAGTCGCTTCTTGGTCTGCACAGTGTCTTTGAGCTATTGTGTGTGATGGACAGGGCCAAATCCGTGTGAAGACCTGCAATTTCATAGAACAACACAGACTTGGGGTTTCCCAGGGGCCACCAGGACTCTCGTGATGCTCGTCAAGAAAGGCGCAGCACTGTCTGTTTAACTTCTCAGTTCTTATTTGTCTCCCTGTTTCACTCGGTTTCTCCTTCTGGCTTAATTTCCCCCGAAAGAGTCAAAGATCATGGTTAAATGGTACAAGTGTCAGTTTGAATGCACTCTCTGACACTTAAAATAGACAAGATGTTATGATGTCAGGACATCAGTGTCTTAAGATGGAAATTGCAAACAATCCAGTGCACTGGTGTCTTATCCTAAAATAATAATAATAATAATAATAATCATCATCATCATCATCATTCAGAGCAAGTAGATAATAATAATGGCAACCAGAACCTACAGTAAATAGAGATATTATAATACATTACATAATAATTTTATAAAGGCATTATGCCAAAACAAACATTTATTTTGAAATTTTTCTGTAGCTTTTTTGTTTTTGTTTTTTACTTATTTTGAAATGTATTAACATCACATTCATGACCCTTCATGAGAAAGCTGTACAAGTTACACATAATGTTTCATACAAGTGTTATTAAGAGCATAAGAATGTTTTTAAGGTCAGCAATTATACAGAAATTGTTCTGAAGCAGAATGATATTTCAGACCTGGTGTGCAAAACTGGATAGTTTTATAATGCTGGTGTTGTTAATGTTTACTTCAACAATAAAGTGACCATATGGATGAAAAAAAAAAAACTCGACTTTTGCTTGGCTATGCATAGTCAAAGTGTGTGTGCTTATGTGCCATCTCCTCCACCATCACTCCCCCAACCTCGCGAACCCCCAAAACCCCCTGGGACTGAAATGCAGAGCTCTCGCTGACAGCTCTATCGCTTGCCCTAAATGGACCGTAATTTGTGCGGGCCAGACTGTGCTGGGGATGGTGGGTAATTAAAAGGGCATCTCAGGCCGCTGTAGCAGTGTGATGACAGGCGTCAGCTGCCTGCTGTATGGATTCCTCTCATCTTTGAATCTCTGGGGATCTTACAGGCTGTAAACTGGTCCATGATGTCCCAACAGAGAGCCTTTTAGTCCGGTTCAAAAGGACCAGGGAGGTCTGAGAGACACTTTTTGTGCATCAGCAACATGGTGAGAACGCTCATACTGGTCTGTATTAAAGAGAATAATAGGTCTTTTATAACAAATAACCATATTTCATCTTCATCATGTTGGACACTTAATGAAATTCAATCCCCCAGGATCGACATAAGGAAATATTCAACGCTTTATATGATGAAATGCTTTTTCTTGCTGCTCTGTCAATTTATAGCACAAATGGTTTAGATATGCTGTAGTCATATTGCACTCTTAACAGTCACTTTGGTTAAAGAACCCAAATGCATACCAGTCACTCTAATAATGTTAGATCATTTTAAACACTTTTTTGAATTAATATTTGCTTCCAAGTTGACTCTTTGTCGTGTTATTTACACCTAAGGCAAGATATAGAGGTTTATTAACTTCTAACACAAGGCTGAATCCCAAATCCCTCATCAACCCCTTATCAAGGGCCGTCCATGGTGTTAGAACAAGTGATTGTACATTTTAGTGTACTAGTGTCCCATTAACAATATTTGGGATTAAACCTGGAACCCATAGCTTAACATAGTGTATATTCTGAAGCGGAGTGGAAATTTTACAGGACTATCCACCTTTTATTCTTCTCACCCTTTGGCTACATAATACCGAAAAAGCAACGTTCACCCCGGTAATTACACTAACTGCCAGTCGCCATCGAGTCATGGTTTGTAAGTTCTGACCAGTTGCAGAAGGATGTGTGTTAATGGAACAAAATAACTGATTAAATTAAGAAACACATCATAATATGTTAATAATATTGAAATATTGAATTTGTGAAAAAAAATGGAATAAAAAAAATAAAATAATAATATATATATTATAATTGCATATACAGTATATAATATCCACATGGGTCAATTATGTAATCATTCACTTTTTTAATAATAAAAAAAAAATAACTGGTTAAATTAATATTGATTAATATATTGATGCAATTTTATACACTTTTTTTGTAAATATTAACAGATTATAATTTGTTTCTTAATTTTCTCATTATTGGAATAATTCACATATATATATATATAATTTTTTTGTTGTTGTTATTGTATTTTTAAAATAATGCCAATGTAACAAAGAATTGAATCTTAATTGAATACTTCAAAAGGCATTTATATCTTTACATTTTATCTATCTGATTAGTCCTTTTCAAAGATAAAACTACTTTCTCTGAGGGAAGAATGTGTTCCCACTCTCAGTGTGTGGGATTGATCAAACCTGGAAAGTGTTACCCAAATTACTTTAAATGTATTGCTCCAATTTTGGAAAGTTGAGTAAAGTGAACTGAGAAAAGCATAGGAACACTTGTTTCTTTTTTGTAGTTTTGACTTTTTGCATTTTCTATAAGTAACAAAAATGCCCATGGTATTAGCACATAAGATGGTGGATAAAGATAAGGTTAGATAAGGTGGGGGGGGGGGGAACAAATTATGTGAATCTCATAAACAATATATTATCTCAATACGTAAAGATATTGTCCTTAATTGGTTCTGTTGTTTTAGCAAGGCTGGCACTTTAAAATGTGCCAAAATTATTTGTAAATATGCTATTATCATATGTCGTACACTTGTACATAAAAATAAAAAAAAGTCATACTCTGCAAAAAATCTAATGTTAACTGACACTATTAGCATGATCCAGCTTCTATGTGACAAGCATTATATCCTTGTTAGCATGACTATCATGTAAAGCATTCCATAATGCCAGAAATGCTTTTGGTTTGTTGCTTGGTCAGTATGCGTGGTGTAAAGGTTCTCTAAAGAATTCTGTCTTGAGAAAAATGTAAGCGGACACTGTGTTTAAAGTTTGGTTTCAGGTCTCTCAACCCACAACAAACAGTGGGGAAAGTGCGAGTCTGTTCCTCTCTGGGGACCTAATAGATTCTCATTACATCCAAAAACTTCAGCGCACCCTTTCAGCCTGTCGTCTTTCTGCCAGTCCATCAATCCAATGGTACCTGTCACATTCCAAAAACGCAAGAGAGAGAGAGGGTGCTTGAGATGAACGTCTGTCTAATTGATAAAGTCATAATACGAACCATTTCACTGCCACTCTGTAATTGAAAGCAGGGCAGGGAAGAGAGGGGAGCTGTCTGGTGGCGAGGGGGAGCAAGCGTCTGAGACCCTCTTTGATCTTCAGACTTGTCTCCCATGCTGTTTTCCTTCAAGCTCCCCTTGCCCTGTTGAAGCAGACCACGGACTCCACTCTTGGGGATCGGGCCACTTAATGGATCACTTAAAGAGGCCCTTTTCCTTACAGCCAGGGCTAAACAAAGTCAGCTGCTCGGAAAAAAACCCAGTAGCCGTCAACTTGAGTTTCTCGTGAGGTACACTCGGTCACCGATAACCACCAAAATTACAGTTTTGGCAGTCCGGACAGACAAGGAAAAATGGGGGGACTACTTCTGAAGTGAGCACAACGTTCCAGAAGGTGAGCTCACCACTGACAGACGACCCCCAAATTCCTGAATACCACAACTCTGATCTTGAGCATCACCTCGCGACGGCGGAAGTTGTTGTTTTTGAACGCGTCTTAAATCACGTGGTTTGAAGGAGAAAGATTGAAGTGACTGGAAACGTTTTACCGCAAATTGCCGTTAAATGGTCGCATTGGTGCATGGGTGAAAACGGTGATTAAGTGAGATTGACAATTATGTGTGACTGAAAGTTTGCCATTAGGTCATAATGATGACAGTGATTACTGCATTAAACACCACCTGGTTCTTATAACGACTTGTGCTCTGCTGAAGCCTGTCTAATGCAATCATGTTGTTGTTTGGAAACACACCTAATAATAAAATGAATCCAATTCAATATACCCAACTGCTGATTCGTGGTCAGTTCACGAATGGTTCTGTCAAACAATTATATACCTATTAAAAAAAAATCCCAGCCAAATGATTAAAATGCTCCTCAGTGCATGGCGACAGCGCTTCGATCAGCTCGTCCAGGCACGCCTCAGACTCCATGTCTACGGCATTGACTCCATCCAAAGAAGTAAACACAAGCAATTTGGTAGTAAACAAGAACTCCACGTATCTGACTCAAGGAACCTGGCTCGTAAATGTATCCAATGTGTTTCAAATTGCCCATTCGTTATGGATAGCATTTTACGAGCGTGCCTCATTAGTGGGCCAGTGGCTTAGGTTCTGTTGATTTACCTCCAGGGAACAAGAGGTCAATTAGCTCAGCAAGATGAAATGTCTGAATGTGCAGAATGTGGCCCTTTTCCCACGCTGATCCAGGACCAGTTTAGCAGGATTGCTTGAAAATGCGGTGTAATCAGTGAGAGTGGTCCTGGATCAGAATAATCAGAGAGCCACGGAAGAACATTGAACCCAGTCGTCGTCAGTTAGTCTCGCAATTTAATATACAATATAGCATGTTGAAACTAGTTTTGAGCTACATACTCAATAAACAATGCAAACAATATGGGAAAGGATTAACTGATTTAAAAGGAACATTACTGTCAAACATTGTAGAGTATAATCTGCTTAGAGTTTGCATAACTAGCACAATAGTTTGTGCACTTTATAATAGAAGATGACAATTTGGGGGGGGGGGTAAATAATGATTTACCTGTTTATCTGTACACCATAGTGTGTTTTGTTTCCCTAAGCTTGTGATGAACAGCATCAATTTGATGTTGAAGTTGTTTTTTGAATTAAATGCAAAGCAGTTTAGTATTGATTAATCATCAGTGTTGATTTAACATTTCAGAGTTTATTCGAGTCCAACTGGACTCAAATAAACACGTCTGGGTCCCCTGAGCTGTTCAAGTTTATCAGGTACTTTCTACATTTTTTATTTTTATTTCATATGTTTATTGGTTTTAACATTAAAAATGTAGGTCCCTGAGGGCTCAGTCTGTACTTTTAATTAAAAGTCTGTTTTAATGTTTTGGAATTTATGTGCTAAAGTCATAGCATGATCTAATTTTTGATATGATTATACCAAACCAACATAAAATGTGATACGAGTAAACGAAAAAGGTGCTTTGTTCACTAACTTCACTTTTATTCTAGTCTGGTTTTGTGATTGTTTATGAAAAGTCATGTCTCTTTTTTATTATTCGTCCCACAAGACATGACAGAAATCTAATGGTTAAAAAAAATAATAATAATTTAGGTCAAATATTTTAATAAACATTTTAGTTTCATGAATAGGAGGTACTATTTGTATTAAAGTGTATGCAGTGTATGCCAGAATGTGTAGGCAATGGAGTTTAGTGTTACCATGCAATTTGTGAAAGTGAATCAGAGATCAGAGACACAGATGTGAATGTGTATCAGCTCGGAAGCCCTTCAAATGAGTAATATGAGCCACAAAGCTCTGACCTGGATGTGGAGAGCTGCACAGTTTGGTTGCCTCGCGTTCATGTTTTTTGTTTGTTTGTTTTTATAGAAAATTTGAATTTGTTTATATAAACAAAAGGTTCAGTTCTTTGATAATTCATTCTTTCATTGATCATATATACTGTATAAATGATGGAAGTCAGTTTCTGATATCAACAGTAATAGTATGTTGCATGCAAATGGCAAATAATAATGCCTTAGTGGGTGAGGATTTTATTCATCTGAAGCTGATTCATCAGACACGGATTCATTCATACACATCAACAATTCCTTTATTCATTCTGATTCATTTTGCTTCATTAGATCAAATCAATTCTTGATTTGTTCTGATTCATTAACCCATCATTCTGTGCTGCTTTGATGAACAAGGTGCATGTGGAAAAGCCTATTCATTGAAATCTACTTCTTTGACTGTCATTCTTACATCCAAGCTTATATACCCAATATGACTTCTTTAGAACTTACTGTTCTTTCTAGGAATAAAACAGAACTTGACAATTTAAAAGAAATTATGTGTAATTTTCTGATCATTTGGAAGTCCAAAATACTAGTCCACATACCAGAAAGGACCCAGCTGTTCAGATGTGATTTTTTTATTTTTTTTTTTTAAAGGTATGCTTTAAAATAAATCCCTGGTTGAGTACATTATTTTGGCATCTTATATGTGAATATGGTAACAATCTCCATAAAATGCTGTCGATTGTCTGCCACGGTTGGCATGCTTATATAGAATATCATGCACTGTTTTGTATTGTTTAGTGCACACTAACACTAGTAAATACCCCTAATGGATACTACATCTTGTCCTCCAGACTAAACTTTTACATTTTTCTTCTCAAATCAGAAGTGCTGACCTTTTTAATTTCCCATTCATTTTTTCATTTCTCCTCTTCCCTTTGGCGCCACAAAGAGAGAATAGTATTGGGATTATGTTACGCCTTTTCTTCCCCCATAGACAAGCAGCCACACTTTCATTTGGACAGTCGACGGGGGGAACAAAAATGAAAACGTGCCCCTGGAGTGTGTGGCAAATGTCTGAAAAGAAAGGAAGAAGAGCGAACCGCTTTTATCCAAGACTACATTCAAAGTCACACTGTACAGTATATTCTAAATAAAATGAGTTGACTATACTAAATAGTGCACTATCTAGGCACACTAATTTCGCATACTATTTAGTGCAGTAGGATGTGGCCTGGGATAGAGCCCAAGTATTATATGCTGCTTCGGAACAGAATAACAGCTGGCTCCGTCTGGTTTTGCTTGGCCTAAATGTTGGGTTTTGGGTATCAAAGGCACATTTGTGCTGTTGTCAGAACTCATTTAGCAAATGATGTTATGTTTATCTTCCGGGTTGTTATTCATTATTACTATAGAGCAACATAAAAAAGGGCAAAATTGTTCCTTTGCATCCTTGATATTTATACCAAGATTTGTTTTTCTGCTTTAAATTTTTTTTTGCCTTTAAATCTAACAAATTTGGTGCCAAGAGATAAATTATTTACATTTTTTAAACTGATTGCTTTCGTTTACACAGCATGCACAAAATCCAATCAAGTTGGATTTTTTGCATTTTTCTTTTTATTTACAATTATTATTTTTTATTGCATCAAAATAAAACAATCATTTTAAAACATCATTAAAATAATGTAGATAATGCATTTGTAGTTGTTAATATTTGGTAACTGAAAAATGTATTTGTAAGATTTGTACCCTTTAATTTAGCTCAATATCAATTCAGTTAAAAAGTCTTAAATAAAATAAATGACCCAATAGCTCCATTCATTACTAGTTGGTTTTTATTTGCGTTTAAATGTATGTTTTGGGCCAACTTATGCGGAAAAGACTAAATATTTTAGATAACTACAGTTCTGTGTGGCTTTCTGAAACCTCGAACAATGTGATTATGGTTCTGTATAACCTGCTAACAATAGCGCACTTTAAAAACCACTGACAATAGTGTGGGTCAGAGATCCATGACTTTCATTGTTCTGCGTGTTTTATTTAAGAATTTGATTCCTAAATTCCTACAAACCAAGCTGTTATTTTTTTTTCCTGGACAAAAGAACAGATAAAGGGATACTGGGGAAAGCCCAGCAAAGACTATAGAAAGACAAATACTACTGTCAGATAAAAACTGGCAAAACTGTTTGTCTGGGCCAAGCCTGAGATGTTTCTTCAGGCTAAACTGCTTTCTTTTTTCTGCTTGCAAGATCATTCAGTTCAAAGTCAAATGGAACAGTTTTTGTCTGGTTATAGACTTTTGCACAGTACTACAGTATATACGCACAGAAAACTGTTTTTAAAAAATCTTTAAATTATATTAAATTAAATGATTCAATACATTTTGTAAGTACGATTGCAGATCAATTCCTGCTATCCGATATCACCCAGATGAGGATGTGTTCCCTGTTGAATCTGGTTCCCCTCAAGGTTTCTTTCTATTGCCATCTCAGGGAGTTCGTCCTCGCCGCTGTCACCCTCAGCTTGCTCATCAGTGACAATCTGATCATTCTGATTTATACACATTTTTTACAGTTCATACAAATTTCTTTTGATTGTGTAAAGCTGCTTTGTAACAATGACGATTATTAAAAGCGCTATACAAATAAAATTTAAACTGAAATTTAAAAAATGGGAACAAATGTGTTACTTTGACATTTAGGCTGTAAAACGCCTAAATATTCAATTCAATTCATTTTTATTTGTGTAGCGATTTTGCGAACAGTGGCCATTGTCACAAAGCAGCTTTACACAATCAAAAAAAGAAAATTATAGATATGTGCATAAATTTGTGAGATAGATCAGACAGTCCCTGATGAGTGAGCCATTAAAAATTTATTGTTCCTGTAACAACTTCAGCAGCAACCTCATTTCCCCTCTCATCAGTTCCAAACACTCAGCATTCAGCATCATCTGATCATCTGTCATCATCTGCACCTGTTTCGCACTGGTTCATGCCTTAAGTTAGGTGTTTTTATGCTTGAATAGGTTGCTTGTAGGTTACTCTGTGGTTAAACAAAAACAAATTTCTCTGAAACTGCTCAAGTACAGGAACAAGATTGAAAATTATGCCAAACGTTTGCCAAAATGTAAGCCAAAAATATTCTCCAGGAATTTTGGGGAACTATTCCTGAAGACTATTTTTTAAAAATATAATTAAATAGTAAAGAAACAACTAATAACTTCTCTACAGGAGGGGAAATGAATTTCATTAACTAAATAAATCACATTTAGTTTCACAAAGCATGTGATCCGCATCAATAAACAGGACTAAAAATAACAGGCTTCCAGCAGAATTATTCTACATCCCTTTCCTCAAGGAATATGTCTAAACATAAAACATGCATCTTATCAAAGAACATCAGGGTCTTATTTTATTCTTATTTTATAACTAGAACTATTACTAGAGGAACAAACATAAAATTTCCTATAAATTCTCATTTTTACTTCATACATATTATACTTTTTTTTTTTCAGCATAATCAAGTCATCTAAACTTGAAAGTGTTCCCGGTATGTTCTAAGCCAGGGCATTAAGGGAAGAAAAAAAAAGAGACAGAAAACAGGCTTAAAGATGAAGCTTGTTAAGGGATTTCGCTTGACTGAAAATGAGGAGTCTAAGGGATAAAAACTGTTTGTTTAATGTAGAACGAATGCATGGAGCCAGGAAAGTGAGTGCGTTTTTAAACCCCTTGAGCAGAACAGATCCAGACAAAACCTGATGCATTGTAATTCCCCCTCATCTCTTCATACAGGGCTGGATTAAAGTTTGTTTGTCAGCTGAATGACTCAAAAAACGGGGGGCCACAATTCCAAACGACGTTGGGGAAGAGCTTATGGAGATAAGAGATTATTCTGACCTCTCTGCTGTCTTTTTTGGATGCCTGGATTTCTATGACATGAAAGGTTGCTCTTTAGCTGCACACTGTAATTTGTTTGGGGAGTTATTATAAACCCGGCCCTGCATTTGTTTGCGGTTATGGATGCGAAATGGTCTTTTGCAACGGGTTATGAAAGGGGCAATTAAAGTCCCAATCGGGAAATGTGTCTAAGTATTTCAGCACAATTTTAGTGCTGTTGTTGTTATTATTGTTTCCCTGAAGCAGAAAAACTATCCGGCTGTTTGTGGTAAATTATGAAATGTTCTTTAGAAATACTTTGTTTGTGTCCTTTGTATTACAAGTTTCCAATTGGGTAAATGGCTATTTTGAGACATTGGACATCCATATTGTGAAATGCTATCTAGTAATACCATTAAGTACTTTAATACATTTATATCTTATAGGAAAACAAGCAAGTATCCTGTGTCATGTGCCAGCAACAAGAAATCATGTAAATACATTTCAAGATCTTGAATAAAATGTTCATATCGAGCATCACAATGGGGGGGGAACTTATAACTGATCTCAGTTATTGTGAACATAGCCTGCTTGTGTGTGGCAGACAGGCTGGTTTGAGTATTACAAGAAACTGATGATTTTCACATTTAATGGGCTGTAGAGTGAAATGATGTGTGTGTGCGAAAAACACGCAACAGTTGGGCAACAGTTGACTCTTAGAGCATCATTATTTGAGCAACTCTGTATGACAGGGTGATCAGGGAAAAACATCTAAGACTACATGAATATGGTGAAACATGATCCAGCTTGGCTTCGACCGCACTGGGTTTCATTCCTGTCAACCAAGAGTAGAGGAAGAAGAGTGTAGGAAGCACAGGTTTTAGTTAATAGGTTAGAAGGTGGTTACTTAGCACAGCTTCTCACTTGGACAGTTTTGGGTTTATTTATGACTCAGCAATTAAGTTTACTTTAAATTTCTAATTATTCAAATTCCAAGACAAATAAATAATTCTTACATACATACATATACACATACACACACACACACATATACATATATATATATATAAAATGAATTGCTGACTCATAAATAAACCCATATATATTGATATGCGTGTAGGTAATTATTTCATTTTTGTAATTATGTATTTTTTGGCTGATTTTATACATATATACATATACACACATTATATATAAAAACTTTTTTTTTCCTTAACATATTGTTTTATATTTATATTTAATAGCATTAAAACCTGTTAGAGAGCATGGAGCGTTTCTAAGCAAGCACACAAACAAGTCTGCTAGTTGACCTTCAGCCTCACTGGAAAAGTTGATTTTATTAAGCACAGTGCATAGCTAGATAATGTCAGTAACGTTTAATGCTAATGTTATCCGACATTAGGGACAGCGTTAACTTTCTGCAGAACTGCAGACTTTATTATGTGCACACTGTAAAAGCCAGTATGTGCAATAGAGCAAAAGTTTTTTTTTTTCTACCAGCTCACCATAGAAATCTGTATATTAGATTTATTTTAGCATCAAAATGTTGATCAGCCTATTTTTATGCTATTTTTATGCTATTTTTATGCTATACTCATCCAGGAAAATGACTGGTCTGGCAGGTAGAGTATTATAAAGCAAAGGTTTTAATTATGAATTTTAAATTTATTCACCAAAACCATAACACTACTGAAGTGTAAAGAACCCTTCAGTAAGGACATTTATAGCATGTCTATTGCTCATGTTCGAACGTTAGAATACTGAAGTCAAAGGTTTTCACTTATGCACCGTACTACACATACTGTAAGCCCCGAGCACAGATAGAGTTTGTACTGCAGCCAACCAAAAAGTCAATTAAATGGTTTGTTTAGTCCCACACCTTAGTAACTCAAAAAACATCTTGTAAAATGTATGCATCTCAAAACATAAACTTGGACTTATATATATTTCTTTTTTTTACACTAACAGGATATTCTTCATTTACAATGATGGGGCACCTTGGAGTGTTTAAAAACTGTTTTAGCTGCTTATAAAAAATTAGGGTTCCTTATTTATTGTCAGGAAATCTTAAAATTTTTTTGAATATTATACCAATGTTTATATATCCAAATCCAAATAGTAATCAGGATCTCGCAATAGATCATTTAAAACACTTTCAACACGTTTCTCCAACAAATTAGTCTAATTAGTAAAGAAAATACTCTTTGAGCTCAATGAAGCTTGATTGGAATTTCTCAAAATCAGGATCTGAGAACAATTTTGTCTTTATATAGCTCCAGATTAGAATGGAAGGGCAGCTTAATAAGCAAGAAAGAGTTCCTTCTACGCTGAAGCTAATTAAGAGGAGACTTTTTCTCATAATTCCTTAAAACGCACAACTCAACATCATGATGCAATTTGGTTTTATCACCGGTTGGATAGTTATAGTGTGGCTGCACGATTTCCTGTAGCAAAAACGTGTGTGTTGTGCCATTAGCGTGAGTAATTTCACACAGCAGGTTGCCAGTTGTGCGTGTGATCCCTCATCATGAGGAGGGGTGAGGCGGCAACCGCCAATGGAAAATTTGGCTTGAGACCCCTCAGCCGCTTGGCCTTGTTGTGGGTTTTCCTCATTCTTTGATTATTAATAGAGAAGATGACATGCACTATAGATAAGAGGGAAAATATGTCAAAAGCACCATTAAAAGGTTTTAGCTAATGTGCTTCAAACACGCACACGTGAAGTAACCTGCTGACTGATGCACAACTGTAGTTTCCTTTGTTAAGTTCACCAAAAAAAAAAAAAAAGTGAAGAGTCATCCTCATACTGTTTAAATGATTCTACGAGGTCCCTCAAGGTTCAGTGTTAGGCACGCAACTGTAGTGGCTCCATCTGCCAAATGACATTTCATAGTAATCTCCATAGTGCCCTGGGACATCCATTAAGTAAATTCAAAGCTAACCCACCATGTCTCAAGTATGACCCCCATTTCAAATCCACGAGTCTAAATCATACAAGCTCCGTCAACACAGAAGATCAAGCAGAAATATGCCCTGCGTTAAGTGGGGCTCCACATCCACTAGCCTACACTGGAGCACTATCAGATAAATGAGATCAAAATTACATTACAGGCCTTTTTTTTATGGCGTCATGAAAGGACGTAGCCCACAGGTATGTTGCTTGGCCTCATAATATGTTTCAGAATTGTTACCATCTGGGAGGACTGTTGGGAATGCTTCTCTCTTTAAAACCTCAAAGCAAATGATACAAGCAAAATGCTGTGTTCATAACCCCGTTTAGTATTACTGCATAAACACACATACACACACATGCAAGCATGCACACACAAAGTATATAGACATATATAGACACACACGATCCACTGGGATTGGGTTCTGTAGTATGTCAAAATGAAAATGATCTTAGTCTCAGGTTTCTATATCCCCGAAAATGTTAGGACTATGCTACTGAGCCAGTATTACCAAATCAGATTAAATTACCCCAAAAAAGGGGTCAAAAGTGAAATGTGAGCTGCAATTATGCACAAAAAAAAAAAAAAAGTGGATTAGGGCAGGTGTTGCGTCATTGAGGGTTCATTCTGTGAAGTGAATTGCAGCATTTAGAAGCACCTGCTTGATGAATGGTGTCGAGGAATTTTTACGATCAACTGATCACTAACCTTTCCCGTACGCTAACGCTGACCATTTATAACCTTAAGGTGGTTCGGGCAAATTTTAAATTTTCCAGGCAGTCATGTCATACAAGCCTTTGTGGCACCAATCACTTTAAAAGAGAGTCCTGTGTTTTGTCACCCTACTCTTACGATAGCAAGTGTAACGTAGTGTTTGTGTACTAGTCAAAATGTCTGACACATTTCTCTCTAATGGGGAAAGAAGTTGTGGGAAAGAAGTCGCGCTGAGAAAGAGCAGAGGTTAGAAATGTCAATATAA
The DNA here is from genome assembly GCA_003987875.1 of Clarias batrachus. Taxonomy (NCBI): domain Eukaryota; kingdom Metazoa; phylum Chordata; class Actinopteri; order Siluriformes; family Clariidae; genus Clarias; species Clarias batrachus. The sequence continues at coordinate 343,478 of QMIH01000026.1, read as the reverse complement.
ATTAATAGTTTAAAAAAACAGGAATTTTTCTGTAGAAGAAAGTTAAATTTATTTTCAGAAATTATTATTATACTAGTACTAAAATACTAGTTGTAAAGTTTTTTGGATTTTATTGTTTGTTTTTTCGTGTGGGGGGGTGGGCAGGTATTCAATTATTTTTCAGCCTGAAAATAGAATAAAAATGTCTTCTAAAGGAAATACAAAGACTTTTTTTAATAAATAAATAAATAAACATATATTAATGAATACATTTTATACATTCTATTCATGGGAATAACCCGTGCCCTTAAATCCACTTACCATTTAATTCTCATAAGAACAGGTTTTTTGCTGGTAGAACTGGGAACTACATTACTCAAGCTTAGTGTGCTCCTTGTTTAAAAGAAAAAAAATAGCATCAGTGTTCCACAGGACGATTTAAGAGGCAAGAACTGTAACTGGAAAATATTCCTTTTTTTTTACAATATTAACCCTATTACAATTGTAGCTTATTTACTTATTTGCTTGCTTACTTATTTCTTTTTTTGTTTGTTTGTTTGTTTGTTATGACCTGGAAATTGATCTTGCCTTAAAGTGTTTTGATCTAATAAAGTTGGATGTGTAATGTTTAGTTCATTTTTTGAGCATATTGTCCTATTTACCACGTATTAAAATGAAACTGTAGTGTTTTAAGCACATTAACAAATTTGAAGTTCACAAACAAGGTATTTGTTCAGTGTGATGTTTGCAGACCTATTAGCATGTTTTTTTTGTTTTTTTTTTCATTTTTAAACATTATAAATATTGCATATAAGGATAAACTAGAGAAAAAATAAATTTGTTTTAAAGATATTTCAGTGTTTTGGAGAACATAAAGACAGCCACTTGTCATTTAGAACCATGAACCAAAAATTTCTTTGTTGAAATAAACTGGCACATAAGAGTTTCCAAGTGCTGCCATAGAAAAGTGTTCGCCTGATTATCTGGAAATTGCGTGTTCGAATTTCATCTGAGAAGGCTGGCCGTGCCCTCAGGGGGAGGGTTAAGTGATGCCACCTCATAATGGTGTGAGAGCAGCAGTTTATAAAATAGATGGGAAGAATGGCGTCATGTGACTCATGGAAGTGCTTTGAGTTTTAAACTGAACTCATTTTAAGTTATTAACGTGAAAGTTAAATTATCTGAAAATAAAAATGCATAATTAGTTGTTAAAATTGTAGGGCCGTTGGTTTCAAAACTCAAAAATCTTGAGCAGTAAATTACCTTGAATTTTTCTTTTAAACTTTTTTTTTTAGGTGTTTTGTTTTTTGTTTGTTTTTTATTTCTTTTTTTTTTTTTTGCTTGGTTATTTTTTTAAGGCACAGGACATGGAACTGAGACTACGTGTCTGCATCTGGTCTCTCAGACTCATCTTATTTTATGTAGGCATGAGCGAGAGCTCAGATATGAAGGTCACAGGACAAACAAAACAGATGTTCCACAATTCATTTAGAGCATTTGTGCATGAGATGTTGACGGTTTTCCCCAAAGGGGTTTCCAGTACCAGAACACTAAACCCACTGACGGGTGGACAACATTAATTATCTGGTTACAATGGCACCTGTAAATGGGTGGGAAATATTAGGCAGCAATTGAACAGTCAGGTCTCAACCCTGATGTGCTGAAAGCAGAAAGACCTGAGTGACTTTTACGAGGGCCAGATTGTGATGGCTAGACAACTGCTAACTGCAAACAGATTTTTCTCATGATTGTCTCATCCTAAAACCTGTCGACTCATAACGTTAGTGCTGTCAAGTCTGTTCCTATTTTATTTTTCATTCTACTTCCATTCCAAGTGAGTTTTAAATGAATTATTTGTCTATATGGGGGAAAAAGTCGTCTTGAAAATCTTGTTCTGGTGGATGGATGGACATTGTGTTGAAAATCCACTCGAGGAATCTTTCGAACACTCACGTATAACTCTTTCAACTCTCCCGCGTGCACGCCCAAATTGTCCATTATCTACACTTTTTAAAAGCCCTAAGGATATTCGAAACGGCACGGTCATGTTAGGTAGCATGAGGTGCACTCGTGCTCTTTCCTCCACTGCATCTATGATAAAGGGGCACCGCTGTCCAGACATCCCAAGGAAGCCCACCACCCCGCACCCGTTTCGGAGCCGAAGCTGTTGTTAATAAAAGTTTAAAAGAGGAGGATGAAAAGAGGGCGAAATTGAGCTGCCCATGCACTATTATTTCTTCTCTGTATGAGAGCTGCCCTCTTGCTGGGCAGGCCGACAGTGTCAACCCTTAGGGAAGGAGGGGGAGGGTGGGGGGGACAGAGGATGGAAGTGTGTATATGTGTGTGTGCGTGTGTGCGTGGATGAGTATGTGGCCACTACCAGCCCTAGGGCGAAGCAAATCATTTGCCTCTCAGAGGCTTCAAAGGTGTTGGGGGGTGGATGGGGGGGGGGCATGGGGGCAAATTACATTTAAGTAACCAAATGAATAGATGGTCCAGCCAGGCAGCATTCCGGGAGGAAACCAGAGAGGAACGCTTGAGGGAGTCAGGGTGCAATGGGCACGGGCTAAAAATGTATCCTCACATGCCGGAAAAAACAGCAAGATCATATTTAGTGCGTAATCATTAACTAAACCAAATGCATTAAAAAAAAAAAAATCAAAGGGCTCTGCTTTGGGAGACTCTTGGATTTAAGTAATTGTAGCACTGTATTCTTAGTCATGGATGGTGTGTGTGTGTGTATGTGTGTCAGAGAAAAAGAGAGAGAGAGAGAGATCCTTTCAGTAGAAACTCACCTGCAGAGAGAGGACTATAGAGCTCTGTGGGCGAATAGAGAGCAAAGCAGCTGCCAGAGCTGTTAGCCTCAGCACCCAGCTGAGAGGAAAAAAAGAGGATGCAGGGCCTCTCACAACAGGCCACTTAGTAACAGCAGCCCTGTGCCAAGCCTGTAGAATGAGAATGTGACGGCCCATCAAGATTTTGGAACTTAAAAAAAAAATAAAAATAAAAAAAATCACTGATTATATATTTTCCTCTTTCGCCTTACTCAGCTCCCCTCAGATTCAGACTCGTTCTTCCAGTCTCTTTCGTCCATTTCACAAATCAAGACGACACCTGTAATCTCAACGGCATTTATTTAATCCTCTCAAAACCGCACACGCTGTGGATTTACTGCTACTTCTACTACTAGACACTTTTATTCTTTCTTCATCTGTCTCGATGCCTTTAACTTTCCTTCACAGTTCATTTCCCCTAAAGACCAGGAAACAATAGTCCAAAATTAGACAAAAAGGACAACCAGGACATGAGGATTTGTGCTCAGACATTACAGAGTATGGATCCTAATGACAGGCCGGCGGTAAAAGAATGTCTCAGCATGACCGGATCATTAGAATGCACATACAGGCGGAGAAAAAAGAAAACACAGGGTCATATGCAACAGATGCCAAGCGAGAGAACGTCAGAAAGGACCACAGCCACAGGGCGAAGGGTAGTGTGGGAACTGATGATATGCGCTCATCGTTCACTCTTGTATTTACAAGCGCTGATTAGCTAATGACAGTATTAAAATAGGTCACTGGTACGATGGCGCGCCATAAATTGTTTTGTCTCTGTGACATCGTTAAAGGTCTAAAGTGGACTTGGTAATCGGGTTCTCAGAAATGAGGAGTATATATGAATCCATTTTTTAAAAATATTTCAAAAAAATCAAGTTTTCTCCCCCCTCAAAGAAAAAAAAAAAAACTTGAAAATACAATAATATTAACAAATATTTTAATTCTCTTTCTTTTAAAATCAAACTTCCCAGTAACCGTCGAAAATACTTACCAAACGTCTAATAATGTTCTCTGTTAACTATAAGGATTGTGCGGTTGGCAAAAATTGGGTGTTTACAACATAATTGTTCGTGCCGCGTTGTTGTTTTTAGCGTTGCTGTTTGTTTTTGTTTTCCGTTTGCATATGAAGCGAGAGGCCACACGTTGTCAGTGGCAGCTCAGGAACTCAAAACCCAGAAAAAAACAAAAAAAAGAAAAAAACCTGACTCATCAAGGGCTAATCTGCAAAATCAATTCCTCTCAGTTTGTGCTAATTACCTGTCTTTTAATGATTCACTTCTGAAGAGGCTTTGAAATGCAACAAGCCAATTACCTGCAGCTTTTGCTTAATGTAGGCTTAAAAGGCCCTGTGATCTTCCTCTTGCACCTCCCCGCTCCACTCCTCTATTCTCGCAACACACTAAGAGCCCTATGCCTCTAGGGCATTTCCCGAACGTTTCATTTACAATGCCCCGCAGTCCATTTTCACAGTTGGGAAAAGTGCAATTGTGTTTTCTAGCTCATTTAAGTCAACAAAGTCTCTCTCTCGTTCTTCTGTTTATTCTTCTTCCTCTGTTCTTTTTTTCCCTTTATCTCTTCTGCATGAAATCAAAAAAGAAGGAAAAAACAAGAGAGAGAGAGAGAGAGAGAGAGAGAGAGAGAGAGAGATATCAGAATGTTCCCTTTGATGATGCTTCAGGTTGTGACATTTTGATCTTTGATCAGGTCCTGATCAAAAGGACATGGACTTCCTACGGAATGCGGCCAGATTCGTTTTCAATCCCAAACTGATTGAACTAAAGATTAGAATTTTACACCCATCCAGGACTCTTCATTTTAACCCTCCAACGTCAACCTCGAATTACCGTAAATTTTATGAGGCAGACATCTGCCCAGATACCACGGCTCCGGCCTCCTGCCTCACGTCCTGTGCGTGTTTTTTAAAGCCCTTTGCTCTCTCTCGGCATGTCAGAACTGGTCCTATTGTAGTGATCTCAGATCAGCTCCCGGGCTTCTCAAACACTGCTTAAGGTTCCGGTTTGGCTAAGGACAAGCTGAACCCGGATCAGCATAAAAAAGCCGCCTTCCACCCAGCACCTCCCCCTCTATTCACATTGAGAGAGACCAAAGAGTGTTTATTCAAAGTCTCTTTTAACCGGTCGACCCCCTGGTGGCCAGCTTTTTCATGGGAGGAATTTCAAATTGTAATCTGGGGGCAACCAAGCACACATATTTGTTCATGGCCCAACCTCCGCTGACCACATAATTATCTGACAGCAGATGGAAATCTGGATAAAATGGTTGTAAACTGTGCCAATGGCTCCTACACACCTAACAGAAAGTTACAGCAATACACAAACACACAAACACAGATATTAGAAGGTTAAATTCAGGCTTAATGAATTAGATCATACCTTTCCATATTTGTATTTATGAGTAAGCCATCTAATAAAATCCCCTTTGCTTGTTAAAGGTTGTATCGAATATCACTTCAACATGTCTGTGTGTAAATTATTGTAATATTTATAAGGTGATCCTTGGAACGTTACATGACCATTTGTCATGACCATTTAGCATGTCTAACATCAAACAAAGTGTGACAATATGATTGACCCTGGGATATCCCGACATAATGACCCGATATCGAATCTCATGCAAATAATTTTGATTTCCAGACATGAAAGAGACATCCGATGGTCAAAATGTTCAACGCAGAACTATATAAGAGTCAAATTTTATAGTCGATTTATGCTGATTACGGAAAATGTTTTGAGGGCTATTAGGGTCAAATTCATTCAGAATAAGATGCATATCTGGAAATGCTTAAATTTAGCTAAATGCATCGTAACATTTCGGCTGAGAGCGCCACATTCTCTTTTATAGTGACGCGCACACACACAACGCCATGCCTGAAATGAAAACACTTTCATCCAAACCTGCAATTTGTACAACAGCACGTGGTGAGACTTGGACTAAATGGTCAAAGTGTAATTTAAGGAGCTGTGAAAGCCTGTATGAAAAATAACACACAAGACTAAAATGTTGTATGGACACTCCTAGTTCCTTTTGTGTGACCACCGAGTGACCACAATGCTGCGCACAGGAACGCAAACCCAGATCCACTCATACGCTCACGTGCTTACTGGTACGCCGATCATTCCTGCTTGGTTTGTGTGACTAGATCTAATTAGCAGCTCCTCTTAGAAATAGGCCTCGACTAATGCACCACGTCCACTTTCCATGTGCATCATCCCCACAGTAGGAGCTTCCTGGCTTAATCCTATCCTCAGGAATTTATTGTGGAAATCACTGAAGGGTCTGCTATTAAGCATGTTATTACATTGTGGTGGTAATAGTCTTCTGACATGAAAGTATATAAATATTAATAAGTAGGGTTTAGTGCAATGGATCTACAATGTATGATAAATCGCTTCAGCTACTGTGTTGCTTTATTCCACTCATTCCTTCAGTGAAAAGAAAAGACTTGGCTATTCCTGGATCTTCTGAAATAACAGGCATGAATATCAATGCTGTTCCTCTCAGGATCCCTCGTCCATTTCACAACATTTTTGGCAGCTATTTCCCTGCTGAGAATCTGAATGGGGGAAAAAACAAACCATCCCTGCATGGCTGGCTCTCTTTTTTGAGACAGAGCCATATAGTCAGTCTCCAGCTCACAATGTAGAAACAGCAGTATGTCCCTGGCACCTTCTCGCTATAAGAATGTGCATATACAAAGTTTTGTGTGCATGCATATATTCTTCTTTTTTGTTGTTGTTTTTTTTTTTCTTTTTCTCAGTCTCAAAAGGAAAAGCTTGTAGTTCTGTGGTATGTATCGGAGTCAGTGTGTAATTTGTAGCTTTATACAGTAAGTGGGTAACTAAAGACCTAAAACACAGGAAGATCCACTTTTTATTTTATTATGAAGCAACAACTTATTTGTTTAGTGGCCTGACATTGTTGTTTTTAAAGACGAATGCTTAAATACCTGACCGAATGAGTGAACAGGATCTAACTGAAGCTGGCCTGTATAAGGAATCAAATTCATAGTGTAATAAATCCAAACATGTAAAATACCATCACACTGAGTTGTGTCACAGTAGGGACTCCAGAATTCATTAAATCGAGATTGACGTGTGGAATCGCCAACATTTGAACTTTCGCTTGGTATTTCGGCACTAAATTTGCCTTGGCCCCAGCTTTTATGAACTGACTGAGTGGTTCCATCCAAGCTTGAAAACGAATTGGAAGAGACTCCATGTGAAAAGGTCCGTTATTGCCTGCGTAAATTGTGTGGCCCGTTGCAGCCTGACCTTCGGGGGTAAAAAAAAAAAAACTTCTTTCACACTGCGTAGCGATATCTAACAAGAAAAGCAAAAGGATTCCATGCTGCTTCCCATGGGTGTGTGTGTGTGTGTGTGTGTCTGTGTGTGTGTGTGTGTGTGTGTGTGTGTGTGTGTGTGTGTGTGTGTGTGTGTGTGTGTGCGCGCACAGGTTAACAGAGGAATGTTATGAAACCAAATACATGAGCAGAGATACCTCTTATATGGACACTGGAATATATGTTTATATAGAATCAGATTATTCTTCCTGGGGTTTGCTGTAACATTGTTTCAAGGGAATCTACAGATTGTGCCTTGATAACTCGTTCCTTGGGCCGTATCTCATATTGGGGTGATCAGATGGAATGAATTCTCTCTCCAAACATTTAAACCAACCAAATGATGAATATCAGCGCCTACTCCTTCAGGATAGTGATATATGTCATTATACATTTGATTGTTATATGTTTGCTTGAAAAAAATGTAATTTGCTAGTACACACTTGCTATGGCCTTACTTTTGCCAATAAATATTTCTAAGACGCAGTCATTCTACTTTCAACTTTGTTTGGAAAGCATTCTTAATACTTTCTAAAAAATAAAAAATAAATTTAAAAAAACAATTCTTTTTATACTTTGTTATTTCGTATGCACCGATCAGCCATAACATTAACACCATGTAGCATTAATACATTAACATGGATTAAATATTATATTATATACCAGTAAACTATTTACAGGACCTCCAATACATGAATGAGCCATGAGCCCAAGGCTCATTCATGCCATTGTGGACCAAACGCCAGCTTACTCTCTTCAATCCAACAGAAAAGACAATGTAGCCCAAATTGTTTATGATAACGTCAATGTTGGTCATGATAGGGATGTACCAGAATGCCCACTGCACCACAGTCTGCCGTACCCAAGAGCTAAAGAGTCCAAGGCCACAACCAAAAGCCTCCAAACTCCCCAGGTCTTGATCTGTGGAGCCCCCAACCGCAACCCACAGCACCCACAGTATCCACTAACGCCAATTTCCTGGTGCCAGACAGAACAGCACAACCCCAGAGGTCATGTGGAGTCATGTTCCGAGGGACCAGAGAGCGACCCAGGCGGTACAAGGTTAACCTAGACAATGCTAGGCATAATGTTTTGTGTTGTATAGTTATGGCCGATCTATTAATAAGGATACTTTAAACTTTAAAGTAACTGTCTGGACTGGTCAGAAAGAGTTTTAACAAAGATGCAAAGCAGGTGTAGCTGAGGTAACGGGGGTGGGGCTCAATAACCCCATGACAGAAGATAACATGTCAAGTAGTTTCAGTCAACAGTAGTCTTAAGTGTCATTAAAATGAGTTACATTTCATTTACTTCCTGATTATTAGATAACTTGTAATCACATATCTTGTATCTGGATTCTTTTTGTTTGTTTTAAATATTAATTATATTATTCATTTTAAAAAGCCACCTCAGGCGATGGACTCAAGTGGACTAAACATAACCAGTTTTCATTGTAATTACTTGACATGTTTATTACAGTTTATGAAGAAAATTTATTATGTGCATTAAAATAGATTGTAGTTGTGTTCTTTAATTGGTGTACAAAATTTTTTTAATGGATGGACAGGCTTTAAATCAGAAGTGTTAATTCAATAATGTATTTTATTAGTGTTTATTAATATTACAGTGTTTCATTAAGAAACCACAAATATTATGCTACCATCAGCCATAATAATTTTCTGAGGAAATTACACAATAATCTTCTGTTTTTAATATATATTTAATTAACTTTGCTATTCATCATAACCATATATTTATTTGATTTCCTAAAACTTAATCAGCTTATAATAAATTGAAAAACTGTTCAAATGATTTTAACTAAATAAGAAATATTTGTTCATGTTTTACGAAGAAAAGAAACAGGTTAGATTTTTTTTACTTTTAGGTTAATTAAACTAAATGAGAAATGTTGGTTGATATTAAAGAATTAGAAATAAAAATATGTTTTTGTTTTGCTTTTTCTTTAAGTTAATTAAGCTAGATCCTAAAATATTGTTTTAATGGTTAATATTTCAAAACTAGAAATAATCTGTTGGGTTAGGTTAATTAGATTAGACTAGGTGAGAAATAAATTAGAACAAGAAATGACAAGTATTAAATTTAGATTTATTCGATTATATTAAGCCTAATGTCATTAATGAAACATATATTCTGGCTATGACTTTATTAAAGTTTTAATAAACTCTATATAAATGGTTAGGTCACTTTTTAAAGTCGAATAAAACGTCTTTTCCACCAACACTTGTATTTTTGGAGTGTGTTGCATGAAGAGAAGAGAAACGGTTAATGTTTTCTGCACTCCTGGCCTCGGAGCTATGTGCTGTACTGGACTATGGCATATTTGGAGGACAATTGGTTAAGTGGAGTTAACTGTTGCCTTTTTCTCCCTGAGGTAGCTTCGCTTTTGATCCTGCCCTGCCTGGCGCCTTCCAAAACGCAACTCGTCTGGCTTATTAAATGCCTAGAGAGAGAGAGAGAGAGAGAGAGACAGAGAGAGAGAGAGAGAGAGAGAGACAGAGAGAGAGAGAGATACAGAGAGAGAGAGAGAGAGACAGAGAGAGAGAGAGAGAGAGAGAGAGACAGGAATGCCTGTTGGCTTCTTAGCTGAAGCTTTTGTAACCTTAAAAGCCCATGACAAGCCTTAAATTGCGGAAATGCGGTGTGAACAGCCTTATCCAATCAATTTCTTTCTTTTGCGGCGCATCAGCCAGGAACAGTTTCTGAATAAATAAGGCGCTTGTTGTACTTCCCAGATGCGCTTGCTCTTACCAAAATGCGTTATTATATCCTACCAGCACCATCACATTCTCCTTCGATAATTATTTCAATACCAAAAAAAAAAAAAATTTTTTTTTTTAAATATTTTTCCACTCACTTCAGACTTCCTTGACTTTTCATGATCTAGTTTTAAAAAGTCAATTCTTTTGTGTCGTCTCAATGACTATTCAACAGTTGGATATGGATAGGCCTGTCTTTCTCTAAAGGTTCCCCACTGTTTAATTGGGCTAAAATTGGTCCGCTTGTGTTCCAAAGAGTCGGGAGCCCTCGGGCCATCAATACATCATCTCAGCACGACGCCTGTGATTAACTGCTCGTTTTTCTCAATATCCTCTTGATGTCTTTCAGCGGCGCGTCCCGACCAATCCGAGCGGGCCTCGCGCGCGTCACGTGGCCGTTCGGCCGCTCTGATTGGCAGTCGCGGGGGGCGGGAGGGGCGGAACGGTGGCTTGTTTTTAATAAGTGAAGCTGTCGCGGGAGAAGGAGGCTGTCAAAAAGAAAGGAAAAAAAAAACAAAAAAGAGAAACAACACAACACCCGAGTTAAAGCAGAGCGATCGCCGTGTAGGAGTGTATGACCAGCGATACCCACATGCTGAAGCGCCGAGACGCAACGCCCTAGGAGACCGACATGACTTCTCCTAAGGGAACTGCTCCGTTTGAAGCCTCGCCTCGCGACAAAACCGACTCCGAGAGCGAGGAGAGCAGAGCCGCCGAGGAGAAGAGCAAGCCGAGCCGCCACCCGTTCAGCGTCGAGTCGCTCATCTCCAAGCAGAACACCTGCAGGAGTGCGCGCTCTCCTCCTCCTCCTCCTCCTGCTGCTGCTCCTGCTCCAGCGCCTTTCCCAGAGCACCTGGGCCAATACTCTCACTCTCAGAGGACTTACTACCCACAGAAAAGTCAGGTCTCAGCTGAAACCTTTAACCATCATGTCTCGGACTGTCTGATCGACGAGAGCGAAGACTCGAGTGACAAGGAACAGAGCACTTGGCTGAAGAGCCCAACTTTCTCATCACCGCAGAGTAAGAGAGCATGTCACCTCCAGACTTCTGAGTTGCTGGTTATTGAGCTAAGGAGATGTGTGCTGCCTAGTTAACAGGCCAATGCAATTAAATGTAATAACTATTAAATAACCTTATTACAAACAAGGGTTGCTATTCTGTTATTAAGAGCCTAGTGCAGTATAATTGTTAGCATTATTGTAAACAAATGTTACTTGTATTCTCAATATTGGAATAAGTTTGTATATTTCAAAAAATGCATCCATGAGCATTATTGCACACTTGGATGGTTCTTAAAATAATAATAATAATAATAATAAATTATGATGATGGCACCCTGAAGTTTGCTCAACTTCTTTATTAGACTCCTTATCTTGGTGCATGGCATGAAAGGTTCGTTACGCATCCAGTTGTGGACTAACCCCCAGCGGTGCGCCTTGTGTCTTTCCTCTTTGCTGTGTAGGAGCTGCAAGTCCTCCGTCGACGTGCCACCTGCGCAAGCATAAGACCAACCGCAAGCCGCGCACCCCGTTCACCACGGCGCAGCTGCTGGCGCTGGAGCGGAAGTTCCGCCAGAAGCAGTACCTGTCGATCGCCGAGCGCGCCGAGTTCTCCAGCTCTCTGAGCCTGACCGAGACGCAGGTGAAGATCTGGTTTCAGAACCGACGCGCCAAGGCCAAGCGGCTGCACGAAGCCGAGCTGGAGAAACTGAAGCTGGCCGCTAAACCCGCACTGCCCGCCGCGCTGGCCTTGCCTTTCTCTCTGGCCGCGCACGCGCCTCCAGCTATGTACGGCGCCGCGTCCGCGCTCCCGCGCCCGAGCCTCGCCGTGCCCGCGATCTTCGGCTCGCCTTATGGAATGTATTACTTATCCTAATAATAACCCAAACCCACGAGAACTGCGCGGTTTCCATCGTGCCTGTTTATTTTAAAGACTTTTCCCTAATGTGCAGTTGCAATAACTTTTTACAAAACAAAATGACTCCGATACCTCTGCCTCCAGATTTGTACATTTGGAGATATGGAGATGTTCTCTTTTTGTTTTTGTTTTGTTTTTAAAGCCATCTCCTCGATTAGCCTTAAAACATAAGAATGCCAGATATGTGTCTGACGAAATGCAATGATTCGAATATGTGTGATGTATATATTCATGCTCTTGTGGAGCAGGTTCTTCTAGATTGATGTAAAAACAAAAATCTCTGGGGGTTTGTCCGTCATGTGACGAGAAGTACTTACTGGCCTAATCTTTAAAAAGTGCCTTGAAAGACCAAATATTTATTAGTCAATAAAGAGTATTCTTTTTAACGTTTAATTTCTTCTCTTTTATTGTGGCTGTGGGATGTTTATGGTGCATTTTGCAAAAACAGCATCAACAATAACATCATTATCATCACCATCAACAATAACAACAATAACAATAACGACAGACAAATATACGGTAATGGAAAGTTTGATTATAATTGTTTGAGGCCTAGTAATTCCGCGCTTATCAAAAATCCTTATTTATTTAATGTATAGCATTTAGTCACACTCGTTTCCCTTCAATTTTCATTTATACATAATTCATTTTACAATTTTGAACTTTTTTTAAAAAGCGTAAAGGAGTGAACGCAAATGCGCGCTGCAAGAAACTCAAAGCAACAGGTTACAGTCGTTTTGATCTGATTTCTTCTCTATTTATTCGTCCACGTATATCTGTATACATCTACTAACCTCTTAAATAATACATTAAACATTAAAGAGGAAAAAAGCGACAGTATAGGAAACATCGTACAGAAAGTTTCTTGCGCACGCTGCTGATGTGTGTGGACTTCTCTTAAAAACTAATGCCTATATGTCTTTTTAACAGATGATGAGGCAGCAATAAACTTTCCAACTTTCCAGGTTTTTACAGTAAAGTGTGTATGGTGTGTGGAGTGAAGAGAGAAGCACCGGGCATTCTTTTCTCATGCGCATCCTCGAAATTAACCTTATAGACTTTATTCTTATCTGGAATATTCTAGTATAGTTTCAATTGTGTGTGTGTGTGTGTGTGTGTGTGAGAGAGAGAGAGAGAGAGAGAGAGAGAGAGAGAGAGAGAGACTTAAAACCCTGAGCGAAAGATTTATTTAAGGAAAGAGTGAAAATCTCAGACAATATTGTGAATAGTCGGATCATTCGTCTGTTATGACATGAACACGTCCCAAACAAGGGATTGTTGAGGAATAAATGGGTTTAGGAAATGCAAATACAGACAACCTGATTTTAGTTCAAAGAAAAGGAAATAGACAAGCAGCACTTTTTAATGGGACTAAAATGAATGAGTATTGCTTATTTAGTCCTAATTGCTTAGTTTCTAAATATTTATTTATTTATATTTATTTGCAAACACAGAAATAAACAACAAGGTAAACGTTTTTGTTTGTTTGTTGTTTCTGAGGATTTAAAAAAAAAAAAAGAAAATTCAAGCTTTTTTATAAGAGGCTAAATGTATCATTTTTCAATGTCCGACTGAATATATATATATATATTATATTATAAACAGAATATAAATAATGAAATATATTATATGAAATAGAAAAACGTTGTCTATTATATTATTATAATGTGTAATGTACCGATATAACGATCTTCTTCAGTCCTTCATTCATTGCCTTCCTTTCAACATAGATTCTTCACATAAAAAAAAACATTTCTTTTACTCGTGCGACTGATTCTATATACATTTGCTGATTTGCTGAATAAAATAATAAGGTCACCATTACAATGTAGTATTTAAATCACTTTGAGCAAATAAGCACTGAAAACATTCAAACATTCGAGGCTGAGAATTTGATTGATTTTAATTTTACTCTAATAAATTGACTATTTTACTACTCGATACCGCAACTAATTTAGAAGAACAAAACATATTCATATGAGGTCTGAGGGTGTTTAAACTCCTCTGCATTCCTGGTTTCCTCAGAACATTAAGTTTAAAGCTAAGACATCATGAACGCTAAGCCTGGCCATAGGCAGGGAGTTTACTATAAAATAAAGAGGGATCTAGTAAAATGAGTGCACTGCTATTGCTCTCCACAATATAAAAATCTATGTTGCTGCATGGGGAAAAGGCAACATTCATTTAATTTCATGCTCAAAATAATATCATTATTTAATCAAAAGTGTTAACAATACAAACAAATGAAACCGGATAAATTGGATGTGATGCACATGGGTTTCCCTGATCAAGGTCAAAGAAGTTACTGAAGAACTTTAACTCTCTAACGCTAATCTTTCATCATGCCTTGCTGAAAATATGGCTCATGATTATTAATTAAACAGCAAAACATTTATTAAGAACAAAGCAACAACTATTCTTTATTACTTTTTTTTTTTTTGGTTTGAAACGGAATGTCAAGGGGAAAAAATGATTAGTGGTTTTGTGTAATCTATTTGTGAGTGCTACCACAATAATAAAAAAATATATTAAATTAATTGCACTTAATAAAAATAGGTTAAACTTTATAATAATTGCAATTAGTAATTACATTAAAAATGACAAATAATGGAATTATAATCACTACAACATTTTAAGTAGACAACTACAGTAGATTGCCTCTCTTGTTTAAATTTATTTATTTGTTGTTGATGATGATGATGATGATGATGATGTGATGCCTTTGTGGCATTACATCCATGCTGATATCCAGCACGACAGCACTCATTCTCCTGTGCTATTGCTTGCTTGTATTTATTTATTTATTTATTTCAATAACAGAGGCATTAGAGGGGATTACCTCACTTTTTGTGCATCTCCTGGAGTGTCTTTAGTAGCTGCAGAACATCGTGCAAATGACACAGGCTGTGTCCCAAACCACATACTACCACAGCTTTTAAATAGTGTGGCAAAATAGTATGCTTTCTTATACATATTTACATTTATTTATTAAACAATTTTGTGTTGGAAGTGTAGAAATTTTAAACTATGATACAAGTCTGTTTCACCAACTGACTGCCAATCCTAAAAAGTCCATGATGGCTGTAAGTGTAGAGAATGCTAAAGAGTGCAGCCTAAAGGGGTTAAGAAAGAAATATTTGGACACAATAGCCTGAAATTATTTCAAGAAGTTGAAAGGGATAAATAGGTTAATAATCAGTTAGTGCCTTTTTTGTATTAAAACAGCTATGGTACACTTGTTCCAGGTCAGAACCATGAGAACCCTGTCCTGCACTACCCTGGCACACTTAGTAGTGCTTTAGTAGAGCAGCATGCTGTTTGGGACAGGACTATTTAAGATGCATCTCGCCCTCTAGTGGCAACATGCTGGAATAATCACAATCAACAATCACCTGTTAAACTTAAGCAACACTGTTTGTTTGTTTCCTCCTTTCTTAAATTAACAAATTTAATTAAATTAAGTATTTTATTTTATGGTTCGTTTTTGGTGTGAGAAATGAGAATGGTGATCGGTAGCTTATGAAGTCTGGGGAAAAGTTCCTCCAGTCTTTAACTGACTCTCTCATTCTCTATAACGCTTATCCTATACACTTGGGGTACACCCTGGACTGGGTGCCAATCAATGGCAGGGCACATACACTTAAAACAATTTGGGAACACCTAACCTGCATGTCTTTGGACTGTGGGAGGAAACTGGAGTACTTGGTGGAAACCCACCAAGCATGGAGAACTCCATGCACACCGACCTGAGGTGGGAATCAAAACTTGGAACCTGGAGGTACAAGGCCATGGTGCTAACCACTATGCTGCCTCGATTTTTAATTATCAGGTGTAACTATTGGCCATTTAAATTTTTAAGTATAAAACTTCAAGGACTTAATTTGTTCTCCAATATATATTTTATTTGTTGTGAATTTATAGGCAAGGTGGCTTTGTGGCACCTCCAGGGTCCGAGTTCGATGCCCATCTGCCAACCCTATGAGTGTGTGCATGGAGTTTGCATGTTCTCCCTGTGCTTGTAACTTCCCATAGTCCAAAAACTATGGGAACTCCCTTGTGAGTAACTTCCCATAGTCCAAAAACATGCAGATTAGGCTAATTGGTGTTCCCAAATTGCTCGTAGTGTGTGAATGAGCATGTGATTATGTGTTTGCCTGAAATGGATTGGCACGCCATCCAGGGTGTACCCCTGTCTTGTGTCCCAAATCTCCTGGGATATGTTCCAGGTCCCCCGTGACCCTGTATACAAGAAAAAGCAGTATGGACAACGAGTGAGTGAGTTAATATAATTGATTATTCATTCATCCATATTCCATATTGCTTGTCCCATGCTGAAATGCAGGTGGCCTGGAGCCTATCCAATGGAGCTTAGGACACAAACTAGGGGGCATCATGGAGGAGATGCCAATTTATTGCTGGGCACAAGCCCATACACACACTTACACACCCTTCAATACACAACAGTAATTTAGAGACATCAATCAACCTACAATGCTTGTATTTGGACTGTGGAGGGACCCAGGAGAACCCCAAAACACACCACGCATTTCTAATCAGACCTATAAAGTACTTAAATCTTAACAGTCTCTGCTTTTTTCATCCGGTCAATAAATTTTCCACTATCAATTCCCATTCCCAAAATTTCCCATATTCTTCATATTGTTATCTACTGTGACCTTTTCACTTGAATTAGTGCTATAGCTATTAGTGTACGTTCACTAAACACTTTATAAGGAACACTATACCTATAAACCAAGATGGTCTCAAAACATCTTCAGTTCTTTTGGCATGAATTGCCATGGTGTTGGCATGTTGGAAACCATCATCAAACCAGTTCAAGACAACATTTGTTTTGTGACATGGTGCATTATCGTGCTAGAATGAGCCATTATAATGTAGATAAATCCTGTCCATGCAGGGATGCCCATGGATAACACTCTCTCACTCATCGTCTATACCGCTTAATCCTGTATTCAGGGTTGCAGGGGACCTGAGGCCTATCCCAGGAGACTTGGGGCATAAGGCGGGGTACACCCTGGACAGGGTGCCAATCCATCACAGGGCACATATGCACTTATTCACACACTACGGGAAATTTGGGAACACCTGTGGACTGTGGGAGGAAACCCACCAAGTATGGGGAGAACATGCAAAATTCATGCACACAGAGGCAGGAATCGAACCCTGACCCTGGTGGTGCAAGGTGACAGTGCCGCCCCCATGGACAACAACAATACTCAAATAAGCTGTTGCATTCATGTGATGATTGGTTAGTATGAACAAGCCTAAACTATGAAAAGATAACATTCCCCACACTATTACACCACCTCCACCAACCTGGCCTGTGGCCACAAGACAACATTAGTCTGTGGATTCATGCTTTTGGCATCAAATTCTTCCATTGGGTGCCTCAGCAGAAATCAAGATTCATAAGACCAGATTTAGTTTTTCCAATTTTCAACTGTCCAGTTTTGATGACCCTAGAGAAGTGGACCCCAACATGATTTTCTGCTGTTGTAGCCATCCACATCTAGGTTATGTCTTATGCACTCTTAGATGCTTCTCTGCTCAGCACAGTTGTACAAAATGGTTATCTAGGTTACTGAAGTTTCTCCATAAGCTTCAACCAGTCTGGCCATTGACCTCTTTTATCAACAATACATTTTTATTCCAAGAACTGCTACTTACTGGATGCTATGGTACAATTCAATGCATGTACATTTTTGAGACTGTTTTGCATAAAAAAATCGCAGTTATAAAAATACCCTAACCAGCCCATTGGTCACCATCAATCATGCCACAGTGAAAATCACGGAGATCACATTTTCCCCATTGTGATCACTCAAAACCCAACATTACCCATGCTTTTCTAAATGGTTTATATTAAATGGCTAGATTTAATCCATTTGCTTTGCTAATGCCAGGTTGGACTAGAACCCAGGTAATAAAGGCTGGCTGAATCATCGTCAAGCTAACTGTACACTTGAATGGAGAATTTGGCTTGAAATCATAAAACAAGCCAAAAGGAGAAACTTCTACTGGCTATGAAAATCAAATGCCTGGCCTCTGTAAGAATACATAGGAATTGGCCTAAATGAATCTAAACACGTGGATCTCAGCTCTATTCCTATGGGACCCACTGCCTTGCACAGTTCCCAGCATACCTAATCAACAGGCTTTTTCTTAATGGAATGGGTGTGGTTGGGCACTAAAATATGCAGCGCATCAGTCCTCCAAGAATAAGGTTGAAAATCACTTCAGACAAGTGTATCATCCAGCAGTTTCACACACACAAGCATCACGTCTGAAGGCAGACTGGAAAAAGATGTAATGAACTGTATCCAGTACATTAGATGAAACATCTACTGAGTGTCATGACATCAGGTGCCATATCAAGTCAACGTAATGGCTGGACTCTTTTTTTCCGTCCCCCCCCCCCTTACCTACTATGGTGACCATGAACAGCCAGTAGTATGCTGATTTGCTGAAAGACAAGTTGGAGCCAAACGTGGTGGTTCATACAGTAATTGCAAGATTACAATGCATGATGTGGTGCCCTGACATGAAACTA
Source organism: Clarias batrachus (assembly GCA_003987875.1). Lineage (NCBI taxonomy): Eukaryota > Metazoa > Chordata > Actinopteri > Siluriformes > Clariidae > Clarias > Clarias batrachus. The sequence continues at coordinate 325,035 of QMIH01000026.1, read as the reverse complement.
CACTTGAGACCGACTTCTTGATGGAGAAGTAGCCCTTGACTGGCATTGAGAACAGTCCTGATTTGAATTCCATAGAGAAGCTATGAGTCATTGACAAGGACAACATTACAGTCAAGTAGAGCCAAAGAACTGGAAAAAGCAATCAAACATGTTTGGATACAAAAAGAATCACTGTTGAGAAGCGTCTCTTCTGAAAGTTGTGTACAAAAAGCACGTTCCTTATAGTGTGAAAACCGCTAATATTGGATGACTCAAGCGATAAACATGCATGAAGATGAATTCCTTGCAAACTGTTGCCTCAAACTAAAATTTTTAACTGTAACTTTTGGCACCATTTTCACTTAATTAATTATCAGACTATTTGCCTGATTACTATCTGTTATGCTTGGCAATCTGACTGTTTCTTTTAATAACAATAAAACATAAGGGCTCACTTGTGCTTTGACACTTTGTTGCCAAAGCCTGATAAGTGATCCAGTATATTGTCAGAAAAAACAAGATTCATTAAGCCAACATTTCTGTTTGCACCAAAAGAATGAGTTCGAAAATGTTTTTCAAAATCGTCAAAGCGGCTATGCGCATAGTATGAAATATATTTTGTTTGTGGAGCAATGACCTCATCATTATGCATAATAATGATAATTAATTCTCAACTCAACTCATCTTTAACAACAAGAATGCTCCAAAGTGCTTCACATAAATAATATAGTAATATAATAATAATAATAAAATCATTAACCGTATTTAGAATATATGGGGTGTGTATGTACAGAGCTGATCTGGAAGTGGATTTGTGGATGGTAAGGAATATGCAAGGACATATTAGGATTCTGTCAACAGCAGTAATACATATTGTATGAAACGAATGATCAGCTCTGTGCTTTACTTGCAGGGGATCATTTTAGTCCTCATTTAACATTTCCTCTGGTCTCTGATAATTTTCTTCTTTTTTTTAAAAGCTAAAACAGTGTTTTTTCTCTAATGAAATAAAATAAGGTTATTGCCTTGTTAAGATATTTCATAAATATATATTGTTTCTCAAGCCACTGGCTTTTTGTGCTCCGATTGCCAAAACAAACAGAAGAACGGAGACGGAAGCGTCTGGATATCTGCAAACACCATTTGGAGTGATATTTTAAGGAAGGTGAAAAGTTTGTAAAACAGAAGCATTACTGATGACGAGATACACGGAGTCATCACTACGAGCCTGAGAGTAACCAGAGTATGGAACGGAAACATCCTCAATCGCCGGCCGAGAAAATTCAGAAAAAATACGGTTTTCTGGGATTCTCAAGGGTTTGTGTTCTTTTTGGTCACCTTGGAACTCCAGACTCTTTCTTAATGTTAAATCATGAACACTGACCTTAACTGATGTAAGTGAGGCCTGCAGTTCTTTAGATGTAGGCCGGCCACTCCCGGCAAGGTTCATCACGGTTTCAAGTTTTTTCCATTTGTGGATGCCGCGGTCCGCTGGAGCGTCAAAGCCTTTGTAACCCTTTCCAGACCGATACGTCAGTTACTTTCTCATCTGTTCTAGAACTTCTTTAGATCTTGGCATGACTGAGACGTTTTAGTGTGCTTCATTTGGTTAGGCAGCGTCTATTTAAGTGATTTCTTGATTCAACTGGTCTGGCATTAATAAAGCCTGGGTGTGGCAAGTGAAACTTAACTCAGCTTTCCAAAAAAATGTGGTTAATCACATTTCATCCATGATACAGCAGGTGAGGCGATTACTTTTTCACACAACACCCAAGTGGGTTTGGTTGCTCTTTTCAGACTTGTTTGTCGGCACATCCCATGGATGCTTGACCAGATTGAGATCTGGGCAATTTGGTCTGGACAGATGACTCATGCGTGACCTCGTGGTTGAGCCTGGGCTTTTTCGCCTCAGGATATATTCCACTCATTGCACACATTCTTTGCAGCATTTTAAGAATGCGGTCCCTGGTCCTAACAGAGACTGGTGCATTGGGTGACAAGCCCCTTCTACAACACATCACTTAAGGAGTGTAAGGTACTGCTTAGAGGTGTGTTGCTCCAGGACGTCTGGAGTTTGCTTCATCATGGGCATCATGTACCTTCATCTCCTTCTATCACTGCCTACAACCTTGGGGTAACTTTGAGCAATCAACAGTCCTTTTAAGAAAGACGCTGCATGACTTGCTTTTATCCTTCCCATATTCTCCCACACCGCCCACTTGTTTCCACTCTCAACTGGCTTCCTGTAGCTGCCTACAAGATGCGAAAAAGACCATTTTTTTTGTCCTGGCTCCTAGGTGGTGGAATGAACTTCCTTTAGATGTCTGTACATCCTAGTTCGTAGCATAGTGAACCAATGTAAGGATATTCATTCATTCATTCGTCTTGTATATCACTCATCCTGTGTATATATTTGGAGGAGCCTGGATCCTATCCCAGGAGATTGGGGCTAGAGGAATGGTAACACTATGGACAGGGTAAGATGGGAACACCAGTTAACTTAATCTGCATTTATTTGGACTGTGGGAGGAAACCGGAGGAAACTCGCCAACGATAGGGAGAACGTGCACAGTGCCAACCATTACACTATAGGATATATTTAATGATTAAAAACTTCAAAGATTTACATAAGTCATTCTGGATAAAAGTGCGACAGTCATCCAGCAAAACAGCATGTCATTGAGGATGTGAGTGATAATGTAGTATCGACTATCCAGGTGATTCCTAACTGGGTATTTTAGTTTCAACAGAAACAAAAGAACACAACGATAATTTTGTTGCACAAACCCAACATCAATAAGCTCTGTACGAAAAGTGCACATACGGTGTTTATCCCTTACATTAAGAAAAAAAAAGAGACAATGAAAGGAACAACTTTTATCAGGCTAACCTACACTTTATTCAATGCAAATGACAGTACCGGGTAACTACGTCTCTGAACCATTGTACACAGAGGAAGGGTTCGCTATTTACAGAGAGACACATTTAGCATAACCATCACAGGAGAGAAAACAAACAAATCTGTTTCGAGTGAATCATTTTTAAAAAAATAAAATAAAAATTAGTCAACAGGCATTCAAGTAATAGCAACATCGTAATCGGGTCTGTCTGTAGTTACAAAGTCTCTTACAACCGCCAACAGCTATACACAAGTGTGTCCAAATATGCAGTGGATATTTTTATTTTATTTAACTTGTATTCTTTTTTTTATTTCTTTTTTTTTTATTTTACCATTTTCATCCAACCTGTACATGTTCTGAGACACAAACGTCACTAGAAACGTGATCAGTTCCGTAGTCAGTAAGGAAGCAACATTTATGGCTGTAGATTTTACAGGCAAGAAAGCATTTACATACTCTTAAATGTGTTTCTTTTTTTTTTTTTATAGTTATGTATTTAGTGCTACATGACATCACTCCCTTTTGATTGGGTGCTGCTGAAAGCGCATGTTAGAGCATTGTAAACAAAAATAATAATATTAATAATAACAATATAAAAAAATAAACTAAAATCCCAACATCCACTTGTTTAATACTTATTGCCATTGAGTTGATTAGGTAATACTGCAGACCATGACATTTTTTCATCATACATCACATCCCTTTCTTACTGGTTAGTGGGTAGAAAAAAAAAACTGCGAAACACGGCTAAAACGTTCTACTCGAGCACATCATTAAAACGGTTCTTATTACGGCTAAAGCCTCGTTCTGTCACCATCAAGTCTCTAATAAAACCACGCTGAAGGAAAAAGGGAAAGTAACATATGAGCACCATTAGAAAAGGGAGATATTAATAATAATTAAAAAAAAAAAAAACCTTTTCTTCCCGTCATTTAGCGAGCTCTTGGGTTAGGAAGCAGCCTCGGCGTCAGTGCAGAGAGTCACAGGAAACGGAATCTGACCACAGATCAGCACTAAACAGCAAACACTACATGTAATGAAAACGACGTGCTGATCTAGGCTCAGATTTGATCCTTTTGCGTCCTGATGAATACAATTAAATATATCAAAAGGCATGGATTATGAAAAGAGACCCAGTTTAGCATGGCTTGAAATAAAGCAATGGAAGAAATAGTTTGGTACAACAGCAAATTGTGCACAATTTTCCAGCATCACAAGCCAAGAAATTCAGCGTCTCATGTTTGCTTAGGCTGCACGGATAATGTAATACAGAACCCTGTGTCACCAAATAAAAATCCTGCAAGTATCAGCCTCAAACTGGCCGCTTGTAAAGTCACACGGTACTGCTGATGTTACAGATGCAACATGGCATCAATGACATAAGGCATAAGTCTTTTTACCCAGGTATTTTGTAGTGACAGCCATTTTAAATAACTGGAATCATATACGATAGCGTTCGACCCCTTAGGAATCTCCTCCTACAAGCTTGAGGGAAGAACTGTACTGAAATTTAAGTGGATAAAACCAAAGAATGTCCAAGCTCTTATTATTTTTTATGGAACTGATCCTTTATGTTGTAGCCAAACTAAACTGAAGTCATGCTTCATAACCCGATTAGCACATAAACTTATAAATCATGATTGTTATTTAGAGTCAGCATATGATGCTTGTTACGTCGTTGGCCCAGGCGGCAACAATGCAAGAACTAGAGGACTTTCCAGCAGCACTCCAGGGAGGTCTACTCGACGGGAGGGGTAAAAATTCAGCCATGCGAGCTCTGATTCAGGACCAGCTAACTGGTCCCAGATCAGCAGCAAAGGACCGGCTGCAGTCCATTTCACACTCTAGGGTTACAGCCATTGCAATTCGTGTCGAATCGGCATCATACAAGTTTCTATACAACAAACGCTGGCTACTAATGCAAAAATAAATTGAACTCGATGCTATTTTGCCTGAATCAGTCATTGTACTTTTTTTTTTTTTTTTTTAAATATAAAATAAAGTATAAAACCCGGTCCAGGATTAGGAATGACCAGGTTCGACACAAAACAGGAAGGGAAAAAATAATAATAAAACCCACGAAAAGAAAAATCCATGAAAGCAAAGGCACTCCAAAACTATTACACACTAAACAGCTGCATCCTCTACAGTTCTCTTTTTAGCCATTTTGAACTCTACGGCTAGGGAAGTAGCTCATCCAAAGTTCACGATTAAAACAATTTCACATCTGCCCTTGATCTTTTAAATACAGTAGATATACAGCATGCGTGCTCATGCACGCACATACCCACACAAACACACACACACACACACATACGTGATGAACCTGGATTTTGTATGCAATTAGCACATACAAGCGTTTCAGAGGGACTGTACAGAGTAAACGATGGGAAGACTAGCATGTGGAGGAGAAGGAAAACACGGCTTTACTTCAAAGAGATAAAAAAAAAACAAAATGTGGATAATGAATAAGTAAAGCAGCGCATCAACCCAACATATAGATGGGGGGGGATGGTGGGTAAATAAAAAAAAGCTACATCATACACAAGATCGTTCACAAGAAGCCACTACATACGAAGCCTAGGGATACTGCTCTTGCCCGACACATTCCAGGTGGAGGAAGTAGCCCTTTAAAAAGATGATCCGGGATCAGGTATCAAATCCAACTCGATTCCCGACCTTTACTGTGACCAAACCTCCAGCGAAACATCTCTATTCAAGGATTGGTTCTGCTCTCTAAATAAACAGGAGCATGCTGATCCTACTTCAGCACACAGACACTGGCCTCAGATCAGCGCTAAACCAAAATGTTCATCCACAAGCGGAGAAAACTTCACTCTAAGGACCGCCGACGCTGTGTTTTCTTTCGAAAAGCTCAGATACGCAGCCTTGTACTTTGTTCTCACGGGTCTGGGGTCAAATGGCCACACAGTGAGGGGGCCCTCAAATCGGCATTTCCTAACGGTATAAGCGGCAACCAAGACTACTGTGAACCCATTTAAAAAATAATCATCGTAGGAGACGCGTGGAATTCATAGCATACTCGTATGTCTATAGATCTGTATCTCTTTATAAGCAGACATGTATACACTCACATATATATATATTAATCATCTCAAATTCTCCACAGTCCGTTGCTCTTCTTCCCGAACCGAGACTGACGAGAGGCTTTTAAAGACATCCTTCCTGTCCTTTAGTATAAATAAATATAAAATAACAATAAAAATAATCAAAATGACAAAGGGTGGTTGGGAGAGAGGGAGTTATAAAGTTCAGTTGGTTCATCCATATCTCATCATCAGCTTTTTTTTTTGTGGTTGTTATTTTCTTTCTTTTTCATAGCCCGGCCCCTGACATCGTGGGGGAGTGGGCGTGGTTAATGAGCAGCAGCATGGGATTGGCCTGTCGAGGAGCAGGTGGTGATCAGGTCGATGGGTTCGGGGCGGATCCAGAGGCGGCGTTGGGGCCTGGGCCACGTTCGCCACTGCCAGCATCTGAAGGCGGGGAGAGATGAGAGACGGACAGATGATATGAACAATGTAATCAAAAAATCTAAATAGTGCAACATAACTACTAAACCCATAACCATATCAACACAACATCACTGGTCCTATCTCTCTGCATTCAGGAAGTGATGTAATCCATTCTATCCCAGACTAGAAAATGCTATAGAGATGTGACCTGTGAATAATAAATGTCTAGCAGCTAAAAAAGAGAGAGACAGTAGGATTAACCTGCAGTAGAGGAGGCATTAGAAGGAGAGGAGGCTCCAGGTTGGTTGCGGACGTGTGCGGGGATGAGTATAGACGCCAATGAGGGGTTACTGGACAACTCTGGCAAACCAAACAAATTGTTAATCAAACACGCACTCACCAAAAAAAAAATCTAAAACAAAAATCTATAATCGCTAATCAAATTTAAACACCCAATCACATCTGGAAGTATTAGAAATCAAAGCTTTTAATATTTAACAAATTGTTTGGGATGAAATGATGAAAATGAGATGATGGATCAGAAGTTTAGCTTTCATTTCCTGATGTATATAAAGTGCTGGGCAAAAGCCCTGAGCCATTTTACATTTCTTCATATTATATTAAAAGAAATGAGAACAAATGGTTTACTGCAACAGGCTGGAAGGTTTCTAGAGATACAATTATAAAATTAGTTGCTTATGTAACACTCATTTCCCCTCTCATCTGTTCCAACCAATCAGCATCACCAGTGTACTAATCACCGGCCTAATCATCTGTCACCTGTTTCTCACAGGTTCATGCATTAAGTAAGATGATGTTTTTTTAAAAATGTTTGATACAATAGGTCACTGTTTGGCTTAAAAAACAAACAAACAAACAAGCATTCCTCTGTAATTGTTTAAGTACAGAACTGAAAACCAGAGCCAAAAAAGCTCTTTAGAAATCCCGGAGTGATATTTCTCAAGACTGCATTTAAAAAATACAAGAAGGTTGTAATATGGCAACTTTCGTTTGAACGAAGCCATGTTCTCACTTCTTGAAATTGAACGGAATGCGTTACTGAAATGCGTTTCCTCTTGTCCATGCATGTCCTCTTTGACTGATGGTTTCATCTATAATTACTACATTAGTTGCATTACTGCATCCACCATCTGACAGTGACTTTAACAGCAGAAATACAAAGGCCATAACACAAGATACACACCACATAATTAGTCAGAAATGGAATTTGAAGAAATGAAAGGAGAGATGAGCCACATTAATTTGTTACTAAGTGAGGGTAAAGCCAAAAAAATACAAGCTTCTACAAGGTCAAGCACAGTGGTGGTAGCGTCATGGCCTGGGCCTGCAGGTCTGTGCATGGAACAGGCTTACTAATCTCTCCTGATGATGGTAATAACAGAATATAGTCATAGGTCTACAGAAATATTCTGTCTACCAAGCAGCAAGAGATTGAAAAAACAAACAAAAAAAGGTTTATTTAAGACTCTACGCTCACCCAAAGATCTGACATCACAGGTTAAACATTATAAGTGGTCTGCCACACCTAGGTGTTACGGAAGTGCATGGCATTCACAAAAAGAAAAAAAAAATACATCGGAAAACTTCTCATAATTATGGCTTACTACCTCAAAACTACAACTTCCTGCACAATAATTAAGACTTACTGTGTCATAATTACTACTTATTATTTATGATCTTAGTAATGGCGGTGAGATTATAAGTCATAATAATGAGTTGGTAAGCCAGAATTACAAGATTTCTATTTTTCTTCTGTAAGATATACACACCAGTGTATGAAAGCTAAAATAAAAAATAAAAAAATATTTTTAAATAAATAAATACATAAATAAAGAACTGGCCCGTTTCTGTTTCAATACTTTCGAATGGGACTGCTTATTGTATTCATACCCTGTGTGGTGAAGTTGAAGAGCGGGGGTCTCTCTCGGCCGTTGGGGAGCTTGAGAGCAGGAGCACGGAGCTCGTCAAAGAAGGCGTGTGCACAAGCCTCCAGAGGAGTGAGACGTGCCGTGGGCGTGTACTCCAGCAACCGGGAACACAGAGCAATTGCCTCAGGTGGGGTCTTCGGCCGAAATACCTAACACACACACGCGCGCACGTTAGACGACTGTAATTGAGAAAAAGCAACACTGCAGGTCCGACACAGTCATGGTACAGACAACCTGAGAATCAAAGTCGGAAAATGAATGTCGTGTCAGGTATTTAAATGTGAAACAGATCTCTGTAGTTTCGTTGAATTCTCAATTATTAAATTTTCCCAAGTGTAAATTAAAACGGGCATAATATGCCCACTAGTTACAGTGTTGCATCAAATTTTGACTTGTAAACGTGTCAATGCTTATCTGTGCTCTGTGTAACAGGTTTTTTACCTTTATGGAATTCTTAGCCCATAGCCTATCTATACTGAAACAATCCAATCCGATTCTGTATCTCGCTCTGAATAAGAGCGTCCACAAATGCTATAAGTGTAAATCCTTTTGAGCACAAACTGACTTATGACTGCACAGCCACAAGGGGGAGCTTTGACATTTGCAACAGGTTTCATAAGCGATCAAATTCAAATCAAAAATTTTTTTTTTTTCAAAAACGTGAATATTTGTCATGCACAGTACGATAGGCAGTGAAATGCTTATATGAGCGCTTGTGACCTTAAAATCAAGATTATCTATAAGAAATAAAGAATAGAATGAGAATAAAATATAGAAAAACTTAGCTGTAGAAATTAAATAGGAGAACAAAATATAAAATATTTAAAAAAGCTGTACAAAATATACATAATAAAATATTGAAAATCTGGAAACTCATGTGGAAATTGATATAGAATTTAAATAGAAATTTCCAGAGAGTGCGCAAATATGCGTGAACGTGAGATATAATGACCATAAATTTGCAAAAGTGTCCAAAATGAAATGAAATCGAAATGATCAGGGTGAGATGATCAAATCATATCAAAGTCAGAATATAAATGTGTTTAAAAAAAATAAATAAATAAACAGAGAGGGAAAGAAAATGGGAGAGCCCTATTTTAATGTGAATGCTGACTCACCTTAGTCCATGGGTGGGCTTTGATTTGAGGGAACTTAAACTCGGTGTAGTTGGGGTTCATCTCTCGAATCTGCTCACGCGTGGGAGTCCCCAGCACCTTCACACAGACATGCGTTCAGAAACCATTCGCTCTAGTGTAAAGCTGACTACAAATAAGCACATCGTGATCTGTTTTATTTAATCTTACGTCATCAATGTGCAAAACAATAAAAAAATATATTTATAAATACCCAAAACAACATACTGACTATTAAACAATGCACTGGCACTAAAGATTCTTTACAGTAATAATTAAACATCTCCTTACACAAAGCTTTAGCAAAAAAACCCTCCAAAAACATATGAAAATTCAGCAAGCACTGTAATACCTTCACTGGCCATTTCATTAGGTACAACTTTGCTAATACTCAGTTGGACTCGTTTTTACATTCAGAACTGCATTAATTCTTCATGATATAGATTCAACAATGAAAAATTCTGCTTTTGGTCTATATTGACATGATCGCATCACGCCAGTTGCTGCAGATTTCTAGACTGTACAACCATATGCAACTTTTCTGTTCCACCACATCCCAAAGGTGCCTCATTGGATTGAGTGACTGTGGAGACTGAGTACAATGACCTCATTGTCATGTCCCCAGTCACAAAGCTCAAATCATCTCAAACTGGTTTCTTGAACGTTATCCTGTGGTCATAAAGGGATGGACATGGTAGATTACAATACTCATGATGCTCAACTGGTACTAAGAAGACCAACGTGTGCCAAGAAAATATCCCACACACCATTACACCTCCAGCCTGGACCACTGATACAAGTCAGGACGGATCAATTCATACATCATCCTACCCTCCGAGTCTCATCTTAGTGAGGCTATACGAATTATAGTCGGTTTTGCAAATAAACAAACCAGCTTGTCTGTTACAAACTACACTGCATTCAAAGTCACATACATCACCTTACTTTCCCATTCTGATGATTTAAGCAGATCGTCTTTGCTGGAACAGGATTGCGCCGATTAGACATTTGCGTTAACATGCAGTTGAACAGGTGTACCTAATGAAGCGGCCGGTGAGTGTGTGTGTGTGTATG
>QMIH01000026.1:240527-314490 GCA_003987875.1 Clarias batrachus | reverse complement strand
ATCTCTGTACTGGATTAACATCTCTGAATGCTTCAAGGCAAAAGAAAATGCTTAGTGTGTTCATTCATCTAAGCACAATAGGATTAATAGGAATTCAAGCATGTGACCAGCTGTGGCAAGGACTTTGTAAAACTGCACAGCAACTAACTTATAAATTGCGCAAAATAAATAAATGAATAAAGCCTACCTTGATAATTTCGACTAGTTGGTCCACTCCACTGTCGCCAGGGAAGATGGGCTGTCCAAGCAGCAGCTCCGCTAACACGCATCCAGCCGACCACACGTCTACACGACAGAGAAAACACGCATGCTTATAAAAACAAACACTGCAGCACATTTCAATACCTCCTTGTGTAAATGAAAACATGATCAAGAAAACTTCTGCCATGTTTAAAAACAGTAATTCCCATTTTCATCAACTCATGGGCTGATTAATGTGAAGTTAGAGAAGCTCAGGAGCCTTTATAATCTTTTGTAAACTCGCTTGCAAATTCTTTATTAAGAAAGGCATTCCTATACGGCCTGATAATGAGGTCTGCTGGCGGGACGCACAGGTTGTACACTTGTACTGAGGGCCGGATCGGCGGTAAATAGTGAGCTACCTATGCTGGAGGTGTAATCTGTAGCTCCGAAGATGAGCTCTGGGGCTCGGTAGTAACGAGAGCAGATGTAGGAGACGTTGGGTTCACCACGAACCAGCTGCTTAGCACTGCAGGGAGGGAGAAGAGACAGAGGGAGAGAGGAGAGAGGGAGGGAGGGGCGGAACAAAAAAAAAGAAAAAAAGAAAAGGAGTGTTACTATGGCAAAATATCCTTCCTCACCACCACAACCAATATTAATATTTATTACTGTAACTTTAAGGTCATCTTTTTTATTTTACTACTGAATTAACATTATCAGTCACCTAGCTCGGAAATGTCTGTTGGCATGAAATCAAGGTGACTGGAAATGTAGTAATAATAATAATAATAATAATAATAATAATAATAACAACGAGCTAAAATCCAGTTACTTGGCTTGCCGTCTTAAAGCCATTACTCAGCCAGATATAAAAAATCTGTATATACTGTTTTAGATGCAAGGTTCAGAGCTTTATGAGGACTTGTTTTTTTTCCCACCTGCCAAAGTCACAGAGCTTGAGCACGGCAGTCTCTGGGTCCAGCAGCAGGTTCTGGGGCTTGATGTCCCGATGGCAGATACCGAAGGAGTGAATGTACGCCAAGCTCCGGAACAACTGGTACATGTACAGCTGAAACACAAACGTGTGCCTTAAACATCTCAGTTTACACCAGTGAGCTGTAATTCATGATGATTTTTATGTGCTGATTTATGATTGGCTATATATTCGATACGTGGTTGTGCAACTTAAATGAGAACGGTCAGACCAAATTAGACTTTTTGTTGCCTGTACGCATGCATGCGGTCCTCGCTAATGTCATCAGTCAGCACTCGCACCGTGATGATTTCACAGCAGTGCTAGCAATAGCTGATAAAACAGCTAAAGCAAGGCATCTGGCTTTCTGATTTTTTTGCTTAAATAATATCCGTAGTTTGACACGAACGAGAGGTTGCACAAATATGACATGATGCGTTTTAACCCAATGGCGTGAGCGAACACATACCGATGCGTTCGCGTTTATCGTTTCAAAGGACATGCGTCTCCACATTAGCGTCAGATAAAAAGTCATTTGCAATTATGAACGTGAAACGTCATTACATGCAAATCCTTTAACGCAGCCTCAGAATGAATGGTTTGCATGTAGCAGGTAACAGAATTGACTGTGTTTAACAAGTGCGCCTCAGTACAGTACCTTCACGTAGATCATGGGGAGGATCTGCTTGGCTCGGCTGTAGTGCCGGGATACTCGGTACACCGTCTCTGGGACGTAGTCCAGAACCAAGTTCAGATACACCTCATCCTTCTGTAAGACAGCCAGAAAGAGAATCAATGAGTCAGATACTCATCATAAAAAAGCTGTAAGGAAAAATCTGATTCCTGAATAAATGAATGAACAAATACTCTAAATTATCACACGCACATTACAGCACAATGAAATTCTTCTCCCCCGATACAAGATAAGAAGCTGGGGTCAAAATGCAGGGTCAGTCATGATAGAGTGTCCCTGATCAAGCAGATACGGTTAAACTGCTTGCTTGTGCATGCTGGAGCTTGAACCCATGACCTTCTGATTAGTAACCCAGCACCTTGACTGTTAGAGTCACCACTGCCTCCACAGTAACACAACAGATACACATCATATTTAACACCACTATTTTTGTGATGACTGTAACTTTTTTAATTAGTCAGAACTCAGACAGACCTAGACGGCGACTTCTAAATATGTTTTAAATGTTTAAAAAAAAAAAAAAAAAAAAGGCAAAGATCTCAAAGTGGAAACACAGCCTGCATTATTTGTATAGTTCAGCTATATTATTATTATTATTATTATTATTATTATAATAAACACCCATTTATGTTGATCAATAATTTTATAGTTTCCATCTCAATACACTAAAAGGTGGAAAAAAGAAGAAAAAAAAAGAAAGGGGGAAAAAAAACAAAAAAAAAAAAACAGTGCTACAGTAATAATGATTTAATCAAAAAAAAGTGGCCCTTGGATTCTGACACACCTTCTTCAACTTCCACACACTCATGATTGGCTTATTGAACCAGGCTTTTCCTGCCAGTGTCACTAATCAGCCCTGCGATATGAGGAACTCTGACATAACCATGGTGTCTATTTTCAGACGTCAGGGGTATGACTCATCACGATGTGAAGCAGCTTGTGTGTGACACGGTAATTGCGGGGGCCGACTGCATGTATGTGAAAATGTGTTGATGGTTTATAGTCACTGACTCCTCATTTAGAAATCGCAAGTCTTGCCTGCTATAGTTTTACCGCTTTCCTTTTCTTCTTCTTTTTAAACGCCCTCCTGTTGCTGCGTGGCTGGGGGGAAAAAAACCCGATGAAGATGATGAGTCACTTTCTGCCTCACAACAGCAGCTCCGCAATTACTCTCCGACTGGCTGGACGGTTTGTGCAGAGCGGCGCGATTGGTTTGCCTTAATGGTGTGGCGCTGAATGGTGCTGTGCGATTGGCCCGCCAAGGCACAGATGCTTGTGTGATTGCGACGGGGACGAACGAGCGGCGGCGTGCCATCCGCAGATGCGAGATTAGATTTTGTCTGTGTGTGTGTCAGAGAGGAAGAATTAGACCTATTTAGGACAAAGGGCAGACAGGCCAAATGAACCGATTCAATTTTGAACAAAGGAAGCATATGGGCGGACGCATCCTTTGAATCTTATACGCTAGAATATAAAACATTATTTAAAATCTAGCTGAGCATATATTAAAAAAGGAGACAAAAAAAAAACTGTTCGCTTTTCTCTCTCATCTCTCTCTTTTCCACTTTTGTACATCTAATGAGTCTCACACCTCTGTCTCTCGCTTGCCTCGTCCTTCCTAGACCACTCATGTATTTCGTGAGTCACTCGGATCTCTCCATCACACCTATCTTGCTCAGTAGAATTCACAGTATGATGACAAAATTATTGACAAATAAAAAATAAAAAAACAACTTAAAAGTGCATACAAAAGGAGAAGCTGCATGTTTCAGATCAGCGCGTGTTAAGGTTCATTAGTACGTTTTAGATTGTAGTCAATTTTCCTGACTACTGTCTCAATTAAGATCCGTTTAGATGATACATGACGAACCGTGGAAAAGTTCAAGGGGTCAAATACTTATGCAAGCCACTGCAGACCACTTCCTTTCCCATACCTCTCTCGTATCTGATGCTCTTCCTGGACGAGACCGAAACAAGATCCTGCGTTTCTGAGCGCGTGCCAGGTCATACTCGTATCATTGTGCCAATCTCGACAATTCCAGCTCCATGTGTACGGCAAGCGGGTAAAACTTCTCTCCCTTCTCACATATGCATTGTGTACTTATGAATATCTTTTGAGGTCACTTACTTTGGCCCTGTGCCACATTGGTGCACATTTTGCATAACTGTGAGTGTGTGAGAGTGTGTGTGTGTCATAAATCACATTCTAATCATGGTTTGTGAGCTAAGGCTTCTAGTTTTCCAGGAAAAGCAACAGCACTGACTGATCTTACGAGCTGTGGGAAAGTCACCGGGTTCAGAGCACTCAGTCAAGTTATTCAGACAAGAACTTTTTCACGAGTCCCATCACTTATACTGCGCCGTTAGGGATATTTTACATCTCCGACATAATTCTTGTTCAGTGCTTCGCATGCAAAATTCTCAAGTTCTTGCATCGGTCTCCCACAACTTGGAATTTTGGTGCAACAAACTCCGTATCTGTAGAGAGATAGAGATACCGAAGGTGCACCAGTTTGATCTCTATCTTGCACTTATCTTCACAACCTGAAAGCAAAAATGCTGAAGAAATATCGATCTATTTTTGGTACTTGTTCTAGTTTCCACTTGCTGAAGGACAGAGTCCACAGACCTCAACGGTGCAACTCATTCATGTTCATTCAATGTAGAGCGTCTTGTAGAGATTGGGGGTGATGGGTGGGGAGGGAGGGGGAATCGGTTCAGTTACACATCATGATTCTCTGACGTCCAAATGTGCGTATCCAAAATATTTTTTATTAATATAAATTTTAACATATTTGCATGTATGTTGGTAAAATGCTGCATTTCCTCTATAATCCTCCAGGTGGTGTGCTCTAAACTATTCACATATTAGCGGGCAGGTAGAAGCAAATAACTTATGAAAATTATTAAAAACTGTAAAAACCTGACAGAATTTGTAATAATATTCGAATCAGAATATTCATAAAACGTAAATATTTAGAAATAGAATCCCCACACAATTCAAATTGGCGTCTAGGTATCGTGAGAACTTGGTATCGGGCGATCCCTGGTAATTCCTGTCTCTAGAGTCTTGGCAGAGTGATTAATGTTAATTTCCAAGCGCTGGGCCGTTTGCCCGGGTACATTTTGGTGAAGTGTGAAGGCAGTTGTTAAGCCTGGGAGCAGTCCAGAGAACTGAACTGGTGAAACGGCAAAAACAGCTAAAAAAAAAACGGCTAAAAGCCTCAAACCTGTTCCAGGATCACACTGCGCATGAAGACCTACAGTACATCCTATATATTTGTGCACTTCCATCATCGTGGTAGGAGCGTGGAGAATACGAACATATGGGTATGATGGGCAGATGACCACAAACCTTTGGCCGTTACGTATGATTAAATAAACAGGCGGATAAATCTAGTGCCTAGGGCTTTGCAACTGATCCATGGTTCAGAAATAACTCCTACACAGAAGGCAAACCTGCGATTACAAGTAGTTCCATGATCAGGCACAAGCACATGGTGGTCTGGGGATCTGTGCTGCCACATGATTTCTTCAACTTCCTGAAACATTACTACCTTTTCAGGTTTCAGGTTCCGTGGTGGCATCGAAAGGGTTATTGGTCAAAGGAGGAGGAGGTGAAATGCCTTATTGATGTTTAAAACCAGACTTTTATAGAACGGGAACACTTATGGCTCCTTGCTTTTAGCTATGCATTTAAAAAGCGCCGTTCTTCAAAATGCCACACTTCTAGGAAGGCTTTTCCCCTAGGTTTTGGAGTGTGGCTGTGGACATGTGTGGTCATGCATTATTATTACTGAGGTCACCAACATGCCCAGTGGGGTTGAGGTCAGGGTTCTTCCACTCCAAACTTGGCAAACTAAGGTTTCATGGACCATAATTTGTGTGCTGTAGAAGTACAGGTTTCCTTACACTGGAACTAAAAGATGCTTGAAGCACGCAGGTTTGCATTAAGGCAACAGCTTGGAGAAATCCTATAAATTAGCAATGATGGTTAGATATCCACCAATGTTTGACCATGTAGTGTTGTTTCATAATAAAAAAAATCAATAGAAAAATAAAAAAACATTCACGATCATTTTGCAATAACTAATTTTGCAACTGATGCATGAACTCTATTAGAAATCGAACATGCGATTCTAAGTAGCATGTAGTAGTAGTGCACATAATTCCACGATCATCAGACACAAGCACGTATCATCAGCTAAGCGTGAAAATCCCCCTCACATTCATGTTCTTATAGGTGTTTGCCAAATGGAAGCCATGGTGGTGGTTATTTGACGTCAACTGATGTTCCCATATTAAAAATAGGGCTGTTCCCATACAGACCACGTGCCAATCAGATGCCTTTAGCTCCGGTTGGCTGAACGCTATGATGGGATTTCCCTGAAGAGCCCCTGCTGACAGGCGCGGCTACAGAAGAGACACAGCAACGCGTACCCCCCCTTTCATCCCTCGAAGCCTAGAGAACACATCGACGAGCCACGAAAATGACACCATGATGACTGGTTTTCGTGCTATTCTTGGCCACTCGTGTGTTTTTCGGGAGCATTTTGTGAGGGGAATCGGATCCAAAAGGCAGGCCGCTGATCTCTGTAACAAGTACCAGCTTGTGTATCCAAGTGCTTATAATGATTATACCGGTACACTATGTACTACCCTGCTGAGTTTCAACAACTTTAGCCTTAATCACCTGTTAATCATCATAAATACAAACGGATTAATGAAACTAACTGAAGCCAATATGAATGAGATTTCCATCCGAGTGAATAAGATGGGTAATAGAATAGAATAATGATAAAACCCTTTTTTAAGGCAGTTGTGGGATTTGAATCAGCTTAAATTGATTTACTTATAAACCTGGACAAATCTGTATCCAACACTACTGATTAAGTATTTAAAAAGACTTTTCACAAGCACATTGTGTTTCTTTTATTACTCTTTATAGAAGTTTATGTAGAAATGTTTTCCAAAACGTCAACTTTTTTTCCCCTTTGCGCTGAAGACAGTACAGTACTGCAGATAAAACAGCTGTTCAGTTTTACTGAGTGTGCTGCAGAGTGTGTACTCTTCTGTTAACTTTGTTACACTGACATTATTTTCATGCAAATCCCAGGAGCCTACAGTACCGGTCAAAGGTTTGGACACATACTTGGATTTATTTTCTACATTCTAGAACAATATTGGAATTTTTAAAAACTATAAAATAACACATGGAATTAGGTCATTAAGTAACAACAAAAATAACAAGTCAGTTGTTATTTTAAGACATGAAGGTCAGCTGTTCTGGAGCAGTTCTTGCAACAGCAGTATTGTCGAGTACATTTGCAAAACCCATCAAGCACCATGATGAAACTGGCTCAGATAAAGATCATTCCAGGAAAGCAAGACCAGAACTTACCTCTGTTGCAGAGAAGTTCTTTTAGAGTTACCAGCCTCAGAAATCAGCAATTAACAAACAGCACCTCAGATTAGAGCCGTTATGAACGCTTTACAGATCATGACTAGGGACTGCAACAACTAATCGATAAAATCAATAATCATCGATAATGAAATTCGTTGTCAACGAATGCTGTTATCGATTAGTTGGACTGTTCACTTTACTGAGGAGCGCGACCACAAGATGCACAAATACACGAAGATACACAGCCGCTCACGCAGTTGAGGTTACAGAAGCGTCTGCAGGAAAAAGCGTGCGCCTATGGCGTTGTATTCCTGCCACAATTCTGAGCACGCGGTTTGACATTTTGAGAGCAGACAAAGCACTCTAACCCTGCATTCACACCGAACGTGGCGAGAGCGTCAAAGTTCGCTCTCGTCGGCGCTCTGACGTAGACCAAATGCATTTCTTGTATTTAAAGGGGCCGCAACGCAGTCAAGCTTGTTGATCTTATGGAGACCAAAATGTGGAAGAAAACAAGAAACTGATTGATTGAAAGAACTGTATTGCAGAAATAAACAAATTATAAGGAAGGCATTTGTATGGTGTGGCTTCTGTTCATTGTGAATTGCTAGTCTAATTTAATATTTTTTTATTATTATATTATATTTCCTATTATCTTTGTCCAAGCATAATTTTTCATTTTTTCCATTTTGCTTGCGACTTCTGTGTGTTCTCGATTCTGCTTTCACGTGCAAGCAACATTTATTTTCTGTGCACGCTCAACTTTGTCCAGTGTTACAAAACTCCCATAAAACCAGCCAATCAGATTTCCACACACTACTTCTGCTCCTTCATCATCAACTGGCAATATTTGCAATTATTGTTAAAATGCTGTATTTTGAATACTCAAATGCTGCTATTTATTTATTTAGAAAGAGACAAGTCAGCATAAGTGAGTTCATTCAAAAAAGAAATCCTCCATGCAGTCCACAACAAGCAGCCACTATAACAGATTCCATCCAATATAATAAGAGTACATCAATTGTTTTGCCTTTTTATTTATTTATTTATATTTTGGATATTTAGAGGAGTTTTACTGTTCAAAAACAAACTTTGTCTTTAATTTAAGGTTTAAAATGTCATTTAAACTCTATATGTGGCTTTTGCATTTTTTCAAAGTTTAGTTTTAAACATAACTAATACCCTGATTTATGGTTTTATATAGTTATAAGCAAAACATCAAATTAAAAGAGGTGTTTAGTTTTTATCCGATTAATCGAAAAAGTAATCGCCCAACTAATCGATTATCAAAATAATCGTTAGTTGCAGCCCTAATCATGAGTAGCAGACACATCTCAATATCAACTGCTTAAAGGAAATTATTGTATATTTTTGTTTTACGGTGTAGAAAGAAATAAAAATCGGAATGACCATGGAATTAGAAGGTGTGTGAAAGCATTCCTCTCATTTTCAACATGAAACTGTAGAACTACATGGTTCCTCTTAGGACAACCGGTACACATTGTCCTACACAGAAAACTATTGCCTAAATGCCCCCCCCCACTGTCAGAGTGACACTCAATCACTTAAACCAAACAAAATGTTAAAAAAAAAAAAAAAAAAGAGAGAAGGGACCCACCTTATCTCCGCTGGAATAGAAGAAATAGCGGAGACGTACGATGTTGCAGTGGTCCAGCTTCCTCATGATCTGCAGCTCACGATTCTGCATTGGTGGAGATTGACAGGAAAAATTTGAGATTAGTTCTTGCCCAGTCTCTGCAGCGCACAAAAGCACAGACTAAATAAACAGACACTATACAATAATAACAAGGTTGTTCTTGTTATTATTGTAAAAGTGTGCGAGAATCTCATCTAGGGAGAATCTCCCTATCTCAAAGAACTTATCACTTCACATACATCTTCACGAAACCTCCGCTCTGTTTCAGGTCATCGTCTGAAACCTCCGAAGACCAAGCTTCATACCATGGGAGATCGGGCTTTTTGCTCGGCAGCACCTAGACTGTGGAATGCTCTCCCTGAGTATCTGAGGATGCCACAGACTGTTGATGATTTTAAATCTGGTCTTAAAACTTACCTTTTTATTAGAGCTTTTGAGCAGAAATGATTTGTAGCACTTTGAGATTTGCCTCAAATATAAAGTGCATTATAAATAAAATGTATTATTATTATTATTATTACTTTGAGCAAGTGCTCAAGTGTGGCTCGTGCGTATTCCAATATATACAATTCAAATCATAATGACCAATTATTAGTGATCACAATGTCAGGGCAAATGAGATATACTGTATGTTTAATGCAGCACTGTTGAATTGCCCAAGTTGCGCACTAAGATTTAATTTGATCGCACCACACTTTGTGGTGGCACCAGTTAATGTGTGAAAATGATTCCAATCCTAGAATATCCCCATCAGGGAAGAAAAACTCCATAGATGTGACACCCTGGTCATTTCGCTTGTACAGTGGCCACTATGACTTATGAGTGCATTGCTTTATATACTTCCCTTCTTACCCTGACGTGAACATCGCTCTGGAATAAGGTCAACCTGGACTCATCGGACCACATGACCTTTTCCCACGTCTCCAAAGACTAATCTTTATGCTCCTGAGGAACTCCCCCGAACCCAATCTGACCACTAACAAGTGGTTTTCTTATGGACACAAAGCTGTTTAATCTCAAATCACACACTCTTACTTTCACTAGTAAACATGGCTCTGATTTGTACGGTCAAATTTCTGTTATGCTTCTATTTAACAAACATTTTTGCTAGAATACATTTACTCAGGATTTGTGAGAGGAGTCTCAGATGAGAAATTAAAAGTATCCTAAATCAGGAACGATTTAAGGATGGAGGCGTTTATACTTTCTGAAGTGAGAAAAAGAAACTGATTTTGATGTGTCTTAACTCCATCCTTACTTTGAACCTCTTGTCTTGCAGGACTTTCTTGATGGCCACCAGCTCGCCAGTGTCGCACAGCTTGGCCTGGTAAACCACACCGAACGAGCCGTTGCCAATGACCTTAGTGTCCGTGTAGCTGACCTCCTGAGGCCGATCAGGACCTTGGCCAGGGGTCGCGCCGACAGTCGTCACCTTACTGCCATCCTTATCTCCTAAAAAGACACAAACACACACAAAAAAATTTAAATATTGAATGGATGTGTGATGCATTAGGAAGTACATTATTACTGAGACTGCACATGCTTTATCAATTTTAACACACAGCTCATACACAGCCATTAGTCTATTTATTATACGACGCCACTCAGCTAACCAGGTGATGTGCAACTACATACTTGAGTTTTTCTGGGAAACAGGAAAAAAAAAAAGTACACTTGACTCTCATTCGTTCCAAACCCGTGTCTCTGGTGTTGTTTTAATTCAGGCTGACCCCCTTGAGCAAGTTTTTAAGCACGCTAGTGTGTGTTTGACAAGGTGAAAATTGCAACGCCGAGGAAATCGGGGGAGAGAGAGAGAGAAGCAGAGTGAGACGTTCACACCACCTGCGCTCGCAGCCGTGACAACATGTCCTCCCTCTCCTCGACATACCAGACATCAACGAAGTGAATCTCTGGTCACGTGAGGAGTGCATGCATGTCCATCACAGACAGCGTGCTAATCCAGGATCGGGATATGCATTTTACATAGTAATGATTCAAGACGCACGTGTTGATGGGAGTTGAGCCTGGATCAGCATTCTGGGAAATGGGAAATTCAATTCACGATGCACAGCAACTGCTGGCTTCCTGGAGGCTAAATAATGGCAAGCACAATGAAAAATTCTCAGACCTTGCACCAGCTTAAAAAAAAAAATAATAAAAAATTATATAATAGCTGCGCATGAATGCCTTCCCAAAATGTATGGGATGGCTCAAAATTAAATGCATAATTCTTGCCCTGTGGCAGCAGGAATATTTCACTGCACTATAAGTACTTCTTTCCCGTAGATGCTCTGTTACAAAAACATAAAGGAGCTCAACTGAGCAAGCACAAATTAGAAAACAGCCTCGGCTTATCTCCGGCTATATATTTTCATGCCCATTATGCCCAAATATAATAAACAGAAGCATTTTTTTTTGGTCACACTCACACTCAATGCGAGGTACTCCAGGCAAACTACATCGAGCACCAGGAGCTGTGCACTCCGCCTCGGCAAGCTCCGGATACACCATGCCAGTCTTGCTTCTAAGAGCGACTGACGTTTAATCATTTTGTACTGTACAGCTCGTACTGTAGTAAGTTGTACTTCCTTCTTTTGATCTTTTCACAGAACGCAGTTTGCCATCTGTTTTGCCTGCCGTCATTAACAGTAAAATGCATTCAGATGGCGGTCATCCTGTCGTCTGTTAATTAGTGTTCTGACGTACACTAAGCTCATATCACCCGCATATCACGCAAAAAACAAACATTAGCATCGACATGGAAATCGAAAAATTTATGTCTATGTGATATCCTGCCCACAGGCTGCAAGAGCCTTTCAAGATCATAACCATAACGTCCATACTTCACCTCACAGTGCAACTGACTGCATACACTAGCTGTAGAGCTGTAACTGGCATAAAATTAAAAAACACAACAAGAAATACACACTAGACTGAACTACTTGTATAGCAGTGTGATAACTACTTGCTCATCAGCAGCTGTAACTCGACAGACACTCACACACAACTTCACACCAGAGCCATAGAGCTAGAGAGAACAACAGCTGGAATATGACCGCATGAGGTGAAAATCAAGCAGGCGGTTTGGCGAGTTGGTCTTTTTTCACTCGTTCTTGCACATGGGTCGCAGGTTGGAATAGAGGTTGTTCATAAGGTGTTGAGGCACCACGAGCTGCTAAAACAGCAGCAAAGTTCCATGGCACAATTTTTACGAGTCAAGACCTGCACACTCTAAATACTCCAGAAGGTGTAATATTAGTCACTATGACGAATAGCAGTTCATCATAAGCATGAATGAGTGTAACGGTAAAACCTTTAACCGTGTAATCTGATGAATTTTTTTTTTTTTTTTTATGTTTTTAATACACTAGTTTCCCCCCTAGAATCTGGAGAGATTTATTACACAATTAGTTTCCACTTTTGTAATTTCAGTTAATTTCCTATATTTGAGATGCAACTCTGAAACGTGTTTTCTTTATCCGTACGACTGTCGCTGGACCTTGTCCTTCTGAGTTTGTCTATAGGCAAAACAGACTATAGCACAGCCGGTTTGTTTCAGTGCAGTGAGCAAGAGGATGTTTATAATGCCGTAAATGGAAGCGATAGGAAAAACGCCAGGAATACAGTATGTGAAGTACGAACCAGGATTTTTGACTGCGCAGAATAACAGAATACGAAAAGAAAACCTTTATTTCTCTATAGAATCCCCTGCTACACTAAAGCAGTAATCCCAGCGCTTGAATACCGTCAAAGTAAAAAAAATTTCCAAGTATGCCGAGATCACGATCGAGCTGCCTGCTTCACATCTGAAACACTGGCCTCCCAGAAACTCTTGGCCCAAACAAGTGGAAATGGATTGGAGCGAGGTCAGGACTGTACAGGGGAAGAGGCAATAAGTCCCAGCCGAGTTCCTGTAAATGTGGAAGTGGTTCGCACAAACAGAAGTGTCAAGAATCAAGCGTTCCACTCGCTGAATGTTGGTCAGAACGACTCGGCTCTGAGCCGCCATTCACAGACGTACGAAATCCTTTAAAACGTTTGGCCCGTCCAAATGTTTAACTGTGGCTAATAGTCTCATCACCGTACTGTACTCGAAGTCTCCTTTAAACTGTCAATCAATTTTATGCCTTCATTTGAGAAATTTCATCACAAGTCCCGGTTTAACTTGAACACTTCTCTTGTTTTTCAGGTTAATTGCAGAAGCATGTTCAGATGCTGAGATCAGACACGGCTCGCAAAACACACTATGCATAAATTTAAATATAAATGACTAAATATACAAAAATTACAACTGAGCTCGGATGTACGTAAAAGGAAGACAGTGACAGCTATAACGATATAAACCTGTCAGGTTCTGTTAGCATTTCTGTGCGAGACACCAACACTGCGCTCTGCTCCTCAATTTATACAGCTCTACAGTCATTTTTCCAAAACGGTGTGAACATGTTTTTTTCTTAATTCCAAAGCTAAAGTTTTACAACCTTTTCAAGATGAGTTTGAGATGATCAGATCTCATGATTTAGGGTTCGGCAGCATGGCGTAAGAAAATCCTGACTTCAAGATGCTCCAAGATGCTTTTGTCCATAAGAATAGAAAACATCCATGCAAAAGATCCAGATTATCCCATCGTTATACTTGCATATCCAATGCATACGATGAAAAACAGTTTGAACTATTTCAATAAAATTATTTTGGATTTAATTAGCTGTTAGAACGATGTGTCCATTTTGATTATTAAAATCCTCTGCATGCATCCTCTGTAATAAGCTGATTTGATTTCGGTGAAAGTTACAGTAAGATAGAGGAACAGAGATTTGGGAGTAAATAGATTCAGTTATGTGGTATGATTCTTTCGCCACAAAAAAATGTTTTAAAAAAATATTTTTAATTTATCAATGTTTGCATTTGAGGTGATAAAATGTTGCAGATCCTCTGCAATCCTACAGGTGTAGAGCTTTAATAACTCAAAATGCAAACAAATTGTTAGTTAATGTTTTGGCTGGCTAACATTAAGAAATCAGTATTTGGTGGAATAACCCCGATTTGCAATTACAGATTTCATGTGTTTTTGGCATGCTCCCCACCAGTTTTTCACATTGCTGTTGGGTAACTTTATATCACTCTTTTTTGCTTGTGACCCATCCAACTTCCTCTTGATGACATTCCATAAGTTTTCTTCTGGAAATTATAAACTGCAGTGGTCTCTTATTTTTTCCCCAGAGCTGTATACAGACACACACACACACACACACACACACACACACACACACACACACACACACACTAAAAGTAAACAATAATTACAGCAGGGGAAATAAATAAAAAATAAAACTCCTGTTGCCCCAGAGGACAGGAAATGGGTGTGTGAGTGCATGTGTGTGAAACATCAGAACCAAGATCCTTCATCATGGCACGAATGACGTTGCTGGTTAACGCTACTGAAAAGATTTTGAACGAGTCATACGAGGACAAACCTTCCACTTTCACATTCCTAAAGACTGACACACACACACACATCCTCTGATTACTCCGGTGCTATGAATAAGCATGTCATCACTACCTGAGTCTCCTTATGAGGACAGGAAAAGTCCGGAAACGTTACAGTGCACGTCGCTGCTTGTGAAGCCATGATCGTAGTTGAACAGTATCCAAACAATACATTACTCATTTTTTCCCCTGAACAAATCTGAAGAATAACCGCTGTAATTAATGGTGACGAACATCCAAGTTGCAAACCCTCAGGGCTGAATAAAAAGGACAAGGAGATTTTATCAACGACAAGACATGTGCTTCCACTATTTTTGATCAAAACACTTGTTACAGTTATCCCAAATGTTTCACTTCTGTCTATGATATAAATGTTATCTAATAACGCGAACATCTTGCTGTCCATCTTATCGCATCTCTTTATCCTCTAACAAGCCCAGTGATGTAAATCCTTTGAACCCTCTGAAACACTCGACCTGTTGGATCATTCCCCTTCTTGGCTCATCCTTCAATTCACCGTTATCGGTGAACAATGGCTCTAGCCTTCGCATCGGCTAGTTAGTGCTAGGCGATATGACCTCAAACCAACAAAACTATTAACTGAATATTTTACCTTAATTTTGATTAATAATAAATGATTGATTTTTTTGTTTTTGTTCTGTTTGCACTCATAGCTCACTGACTAGGTTTTTGAATAAATGTTGTAGACTACACACTCGGCAGTTTGTTTTTACGGTGATGGTAAAAACAATAAACAATCATGATTATTACAAGAAATAAGTACAAACAAAGAAATAATTGAAGTTTTAATTAATTTTTGATTAATTGCTCGGCGGAGGGTCTGCTCAATCTAGTTTGTGTACAAGATATCTGGAGATGTCCGACTTGCTGATACAACTTTTGGCCAACTCTAATTCCTTTTTATTTCTTAGAACTTTGTCTTAGAACATTTCACTGACAGCAAATGGAAATTAAAAATTGGATTATATATTAAGAATAAAAAACAGACATCCACATAACTTGTGTTTTCTCCAAATCTGCACAAGGTTGGAGAAGTTTCTCCTGGTGACTGTGTTTTTGTCCAAATAAACTTAAAAATAAAAATTAAACAGGGAGGGGGAGAAGTTATTCCTCCAAAACACGAGCTTCTTGACCTGCACTGTAAGGGGTCGGGAATAAAGAGCAGATTGCAGTGATTGACGATGACTGATGTGAGACTGATGCACCCCTCATCCAAAGGGAATTCAGGATCGAACTCTCTGGGTGATGGAGGAGCACATGTGCGATCAGCAGAAAATGGGTTTTCATACGCGGCTGATCACTGGATCCCTGGACAACATCGATGAAGCTGAAAACCAACTGATCCCGATCGACTAGCGCATGGCTAAAGAGAACTGTCTTTGCTGCTCTAAAGGCCGATTTATACTTGGCAGATTACTTTTGCACATACTCTAAAATTAACGCGCCCACACAACATACCCCACACACACACACACCATACATAACCCTGTCACATTGTCTCCAACTGAATAAACTATAGCGTCATGGTGGAAATTCTACAACCATTCAAATCTATGAAAGGTCAGTCTTGAGTACTAATTTTCGATTTAAACCACCAAGTCACACAGTTATGGAAGCTCTGACACTAGACACGAATGTTCCGTGAAACAAACATGTAAAGAAGAAATGTCACTGTGCACCGTGAAGTAAAACTCATCACTAATGCAGAGTAGATCAGAGACTCCCATAGCCTTGCCTCTTGCTCCCCCCCCCAACCCCCAGACACATCTCTGCATCCGTAAAGGAAATGTCCAACTCAATAAACGGAATGTCCGGCATGCCTTCTGACCCGTCCTTAAAAACAAGACTGATGGATGAGGAAGCAGCTGTGTGAGCCATTTGCTACGACCCTGATCAAGCGCGAGCACTTTAATGAAGATGAATGAATCTGTAATGTCACCTAATCTGTGCAGTACCACCCCTGGATAAGAGAGTTAACGTTGCTCTTTTTAAGAGCATCATCATCATGAGCACTGATACCTCAAGCTGTGAAGTGTCGTAGTGGAAGAAGCAGAGTATACAGATAATATATACATACATATACATAGATACACAGATATACATAATTCGTGCTTTTTGTTTTTTTACCCACATGTAGAAGCAGGAGGAATGAGATCGCTAATGTTCACATTCTTGAAAATGAAAATCTGGAGAAATAATTTTAGAACATCTACGAGTTGGTACATCAGAGCCAAATCATTCTTATCCATCTAATTGAAAGCGATGTTAAGCAGACTGATGAACTTGGTTTCTCTTTAAAATGGTCTCATGAACTGAGCTTAGCCCGAAAACAACATTGCACAAAACAGAGCATTTGTTATCTTGATAAAAATGTTAATATTTAATGACAGTCAATTTGATTGACGCAATGACGTCATGGTGATATATTGACCCATCGTTTAAGTCAAACCTGGACTGATGAAGTTTCTCATGAAAGAAAGTGGAAAACCGATCCAAGCTTTCAAGCACGATTCAGTGATGAGACTTTTATCTGCGGTAAAACTTTTCAACGGGTTTTAAAAAAGACTACTAATCTGTGAAGGGTGTTCCTGGCTGAGCAGTTCCTGTGAACAAGTGGAACGCCTCATCTTTTAAGAACAATGAATAACAATTTGCGGAAGACATGCATCTGTATGTGGGGACTGTACACCTGATCATTCACCAACACAACTTGCATATTAGAGGCCACATCCTGACCTCGCACAAAGCCATTTCCACATGTTTGGGCTGTTAAACAAGTTCCTGGGAGGCCAGCATTTCAGACGTGAAGCAGGAAGTCTGATCATGGCTCTGGTATACTGAGAAATCTTTCTATCTTGATGGTATCCCAAGTACTAGTGAAACGCTGGGGTAAGTACATTAGTGTAGCAGATGATTATATAGGCAAATTACAAAAGGAAACTCCATAAGTCCCGGGTTGACTTGGACGCCTTTCGTACAATCACAATCAGGATGCACAACATTCTAACATGGCCCTCTGAGCTGCCATGACCGGCATCCAGCATACACGTCGTCATAACCAGGAATACTTCAGCTGTTCCCGCTTATATAGAACGTTGGATTTTTAATATAATAATATTAACAATAAGATCATTAGTGCACAACCCACCTTTCTCTTTATATTTACACTCTTCATTTCCCATATCTCTTCGCTGTTTAAATAGGATTCCTTCAATTAGTCGAGGAGTTCAGTGACATGTAGCCGGATGGCCTGTGACGCTGACTTCCTGCCAACATGTACTTCATCATGCATGATCCATCGGTCATTTAAAAAAAAAAAGTCTTAAAAACTTAAATACCTTAAACGTTATTGTCTCACTAATGAGGACAATCTGACTGCGACACAGAAGGAGAGAAAGAGAGAGATAGTAATGTTTCGATAGCACTACCTCACCTTGTATAAAAATTCAGAACTGGTCAGACCAGCATAAGAATGTAAAGATCGGCTATAAGGCTGAGAGAATGAAACCTAGCAAGGCTCATTCACGCTACTTAAAAGAGCTCGAGGAAGCTTTTAATAAACAACGTGCTAGAATTCAAGTCTAACTCAACTTTCTAAAACGAGACACTGCGCTCTTCACTTCCTTCTTCCTCTATGTGACTTTCTTTATTTCCTGTTGCACACGGTCAGTACAGGTAATGCAGGGGACAAAGACCGCAGAGCATCGGCTAAGCTGTATCACGTGAGGGGTCAGAGTACACATCCACGCATTCTAACCTCCACACACACACACGCACACACACACACACACACACACACAGAGTCAGTATGTCTGCATCCAGGCCATTGGATTTTAAGTCTAGAGTTACTGTGGGTCTTTACTTCATTTGTGACAGATTTTTTTTTTAACAAACCGTCACTCACACACGCACGCACACGGGTTCTGCCACAACACACAACCACTACACAATCCTCCAGATTCCTTAATACGAGCATACCTTACCTCTGATGGATTTACGGTGAGTGAAAGTCTGCATTAAGGATTATTGATATGATCCAAAATGAGATGTATGTTGAAAAATCGGTCCCCTGACACACGCACGCAAGATCTGAAGAAGCATGTCTGAACACGTGTTGGGTTTGAAATGGAGCAGCAGGAGTCTCACACACACCTCCGGCTAAACCACACCTAGTTTATGAGTGCCTGCTTAAAGAGACAAGGGTTTAAAAAGAACTTTACAGAGCAAGAATGTGTGTCCATCCCACTGATCCTTCTGACAGTCTATATATATTGATCGGCCACAACTTGAAAAATCGGGACGGCTAGACGACTGGGTCAGAACTTCTCCAAACCCACAGGTATCATGACATGTTCCTTGTATGCAGAAACCTAACAAAAGTTGTCCAAAAAAATAATTAATAAATACTCTGTCAACCAGAGACAGGGTCATGGACACCAAAGACATGTGAGGTGAAAACCACTGAAGAGAGTTGATGCAGGCTATTATAGAAAGGCGTCATGGAACATGTGGCATCGCAGCTTGCTCTGTATGCCCATGTGTCCACCACCTCAAGCACATACAGTAGATATACGATCTCAATGAAATCAAGCAGCTATGGGTTAAAAAAAAAAGGAAGTCCGCTCCATGGAGGACCCCATTGTAGTTTACAGGAATCTATTGCTAGGGTCTTGGTGATACAACAGCACAGCTTGAGAGAGCTCGGATCAGCAGAAACAAACTTGTCTGACACAAAGTTGTCTTCCTCATTTCATTTTAAGATTAAACATTCAATTATTTGTCACATGCACCTCACAGTACAGTGAAAAAATGTTAACGTATGTTCCCATTAGGAAGCTGGGGTCAGAGTTCGGGGAGAACCAGGACACAGCACCACAGGAGCAGAAAGGGTTAAGAGGCTGGCTCAACAGTGGCAACTTTGCTGGGGTGATGGGGCTCGAACATACGACCTTCTAATCAATAACCAAGAGCCTTAACTGTTTGAGCCTCCCTTGATGTTAACGTTAACAATATGATTTTATGCATCATGATTCTATCTTAATGATTGCACAAATGTCTATGTATTTCTATTACATCTAGGCATTTGGCAGACGATCTTATCAAGAGCGACTTACATTTTTATCTCATTATACATCTGAGCAGTTGGGGTTAAGGGCCTTGCTCAAGGGCCCAACAGGGACAACAAGGTGGTAGTGGGACTTGAACCTGGGACCTTCCGAACCGTAGTCCAATGCCTTAACCACTGAGCTACCCCTGACCCTATTAAAGGGCATACATATGGTGGACTGCAGAATTGTCTTCAGGTATGTCTTGCTGTTGTTGTTTTGTGTGTGTGTGTGTGTGTGTGTGTGTGCGTGTGTGTGTGTGTGTGTGTGTGTGTATATTGAACGATCATTCATCCCTAGATTGTTAGCATTTTTTATTTCAGTAAATTCAATTAAAGCTACACTCCTGCTTCTTCGCTGAGCACCGTGGGATACTGGCTGATGCTAAAAGCATCCTCTGTCTCTTTTCCCAGTAAATACACTTCATCCTCAGGGTGGATTTTACTAGACAGTTACATCCACAGCAAAAATAGTCTGAATGTGTACAAGTGTGCGATTTAAGACAGCTGAAGACTCTTAAGGTCTGGTAATGGGAGAGCTCTCACACTGTCTCTCTAACACACTAAAGAAGAGTTCAGGTGGTGCAACACACATTACCTACTCGCATATGTGAGCTCAATATGTTTCTCTTTCACCATCTCATTATCAGCTGTTCGAGTGACATTTTCAGAGACACACACATCATTTTGCTTACCTAATAAAACACATGAGGAGCTTCATAACATTTTTGAAGAACAATTTCACATAAAGGAAGAGTCACTGTGATTTGTGTGTCTGGCCTGCCTTCTGTTATTAAGATATGTTTGCTTGCAGGATGTTCAGTTTGTTATACAAAAAAAATCTAGATCCGAGGGCTGACAAACCTGAAGACACATTGGGAGAGGTCAGTAGGCTGACTGATTTATTGTAGCCTTCCTGTCAATTTGATCCAAACTTCTACAATTTATAACCGTGGAGAGAAAAAAGAAATCTCAGAACTGATATTATACCACAGTTAGTTCAGACAGAGTAATCTGATCGGACAAGAGATTACCATTCCACGAATGGTGATAATAGCCAGTAACAGCACTGAGATGTTTAACTATATATGTACACACACATCACTACATCACAGGTGTTCTAATAATGGTTAATTACACTAACTGCTGATTGCAGCATGGATGAAAGTAGGTCTATACAGTCCGCAGTAGTGAGGGAAAGCAGCTCCCTACCAAAGTCCACATTCAAAACCAGTCACATATAATACAGAAGTTGTGTGGCCAAAGAAGCTTCTGAAGTTTATGCAACATAAAAGTGAACAATCTTGCTTCCGAAAAAATTAAGTTGCTAACTTCAGCCGTTTTGAAGTGATGATTTAATATGTGCTGCAAAATGGCATTTTTGTTCCTAGATCTAGTTTAAAGCACCGAGTTATGAGAACAAGGTAGAACCTTAGTTTGACAATTAGCACACCCTGCCCATGCCCGTTACGGCATGTTCCCCTTACAAGATTTATAAGAAAAAGCTTTTCCAGTGGAAACACGACATGTTTAGAGCCTCTAATAGAAGACAACAGCTTTGGCAGTGCTTTTTCCTTTCTGCGCACATTAGAGCTGAAAGAGCTCGCTGATCTGCTGATGACCCGCGCCAGCCGGCAACGCGTGCTCCATCAGAGGAGGCTGATTGAGCCGTAATAAAGATCAGTGGGATTTCTGCATCGTTCCCAACCACGTGCAGAGCCTGCCTGCACTACATCTCTGTCAGGAGTGCGAAGCAGAGCGAGGCAGTACATCTACTCTACTGCAACTGCAAATTATAATCAAGCATTTCGACCTACGAGCCCGAGAGGTTGTAAATGTGAGTATAAGAATCCCACAGGGAAAAAAAAAAAATGACACAGCTAATGTACGGTACTGTACAGTCTTGAGCCACCCCTTGTTGCTTCATAATTTCTTCCAAAGAGCCAAACTTTCTCGTATTAAGGTTGTCTGGAGGAATCGTTCTCTAGGATTCCTGAAAGCTCTTTCTGGCTCTTATTTTCAGATCATTCCACGTACCTGACAACTTTCAGCGGAATGTGACCAAAAGCATAAAGAAACATCTAAGACATGAACCAGCGAGAAACAGGTGCAGATGATGACAGATGATTAGACTGGTGATTAGTATACTGATGATCCTGGGTGGATTAGTATACTGGGTGGATGGAAGAGACGAGAGGGGAAAGGAGGTTGCTGCTGAGGTTGTTTTATAAATACTTTCTTTAATTTTATCTTTAGACATTTTATAGCCTGTCACAGTAGAACATTTGTTCCCATTTCTTTCATTTAATATGAGGAATTGAAGGGGGGGGATCTTTGCACAGACATGTATGAAACTATACTGCACTACTCTTACAATTCACCAGGTTAAAAGTTACAAGGCCACAGAGAAGCAAATAACAAAAGTGAGCACATCATGCGATTATCAACATTGTGAGAAGATTCTACAGTGATTAGTGTTTTGTTTTTGTAGCGGCGATTCGAAAAGTCACCAATTTTGACTAACGCATGCAAACAAGTGAGACTAGTCTTTATAAAACTTTGCACTTGGAACAGAAATGTATATTATACTGTCTGACCATTTTTTGTCATGTCATCAGATTGCTGATCAGACCAGAGGATTTTTTTAATCCATAAAGTCTCTGAGAACCCTCTGCTTTTAAGGCTAATGTCTCTCACCGGGTATTTACAAAAACACTGCTGAAATAAAAAAATAAATAAAAAAAACAAGGGAAAAGGCGTGGACATTTGCTTCTTCAAGTATTTAACTTAAATACTTTGCTTGGTCTGCCGGCTGATACCGTCTGAACTAGTGGTTATCAATATTTTCACCATACCATTGTGCCAAGTCGATCTTCATTACAATTACAATTTTGTATCATGACTAAATAAATATCCTAAATAGTCATACCTACATACAGAGTCAGCCAAGAAATATAAATATTATACACACTTCAGGAAAATAAAAACTTGTATAAATATTTTAGAATAAATTATTTTTTGTAATTGTTGAGGCCAAAGGTAAATTTTATTGATCTAAAAAAAATAACTAAATTTACTATAAAAATATTAATAAAAGTTTTTATTTTCCTGAAGCGTTTTGTTTTCTGTATAACTATTTCCAAATCTACTACCCATTCTGTGTTTAAAGAAATTTAACGCATGTTTAAAGCAAATATCATTGAAAATCAAAGGAATCAGGAAGCTTCATGCGAAAGGAAATGTTACCAATAGGGCGCCAACAGGGATATAAAGGTCAACTGGGACAAAGCCAACGACTCAATTCAGTGACCTGTTCTTCCTAAAATGCATGACACACACAATGGTAGGATTAGGAGACAAACTGGTACACAGTTAATGTTACTTTAGGGGGGGGGGGGGGAGACACAGTGGCACTCTATCCACCCCACTCTTCTTCCCCCACACACACAGCATTTAAAATGTAAAATCAATTATTTCTACATCTCCTAATCCACATGATGGCTGCAGCTATGCTTTAGTGCAGCAGAGTACATCAGTACACAGCCAATCCACACTCGCTCCAAGCAACCGGACACCAGTCAGAGGTCCCGGGGGAGCTCGGGCTGTTATCCCGCACTGCTCTGATCTGTGAATACGCATCACTGGTGTGTGTGTGTGTGAGTGTGTGTGTGCGCACATTATAATCGCTTGTTAGTATCGATGCTGTTTTAGCCACTGTAATACTGATATAGGAGCAAGCAAGATGCAGTTGAGATGGCTGAGACATTCCTGAGCATTCTC
Organism: Clarias batrachus; assembly: GCA_003987875.1. Taxonomy (NCBI): domain Eukaryota; kingdom Metazoa; phylum Chordata; class Actinopteri; order Siluriformes; family Clariidae; genus Clarias; species Clarias batrachus. Next base: position 291,190 of record QMIH01000026.1, on the reverse strand, counting down.
ACAGGTTCTAGATAAATACATTGTGCACACACACACACACACACACACACACACACACACATACACACACACATACACACACACATACACACACACATACACACACACATACACACACACACACATACACACACACATACACATACACATACACATACACACACACATACACACACACAGCAGAACAATCCTAATGGATGGAAAAAAATCTCATTAATCGATATCAGATCTGGCAAAACATGACGTGAAAGTGTTCAAATTAACCACACTGGGTGTGTTGAATACTGTGATAAATTTTAAGAATGTGAAAAGAGGTGAGGTCATCTGAGACAAATGACCAGCTACACCTGCCATCTGTGACTCTGAAACGGGTTTAAAGCCGTTTTCACACATAAGGTATGTTGCACCGTACAGACCACACACTCCACTACTGTAGATGGCAGTATGCACGCAGTTGGTTTACGATCTGCAAAGAAAATTACACTCTCTGACTCTCTGGTCTGCTTCCTACTGCATTGGTTATGGCCGTGAAGTTCGGATAAGGAGATCTGCAGGCACGTGGATATCGGAAGACACGAATGATGCTGATGATGTCATGGCAGCCTAAGCAGCGGTAAACCTGGTACACCACCTCATTTGAGTGCTCACTACTTAAACGTCCATAGGCTTTGAGAACAAGGGTGGTTTCACATTAGTCACGATTGCTTTGTACCATGTTTAGGAACTAATGCTTTGAGTAAGCTGTACTGCACAACAACAAGTACTGTTCGAAACGAACCAGACTTTTGGGGGTCAAGCGTTCTCAGAAATGATCCCAGGAAAGACTGATGGCGCTGGTCACGTCGCGTCTGAACAACGATCTACTTCCGTTCTCCGTTACGATTGCTTCCATTTATAATTTTAGTGTTTTGTGTGTGTTCTAGACATCACATCTTCGCGCGAATTCAGATTGTGTTCTCACCGACTCCCAAAGTCTGGATCGTTTCGATCGATCAAGTATTCTGAGAAAAGATCCCGGCAGAGGCTGACGGTGCTGGTGACAACACGTCTAAACAGCAATCTACCTCCGTTCTCCGGTAAAATTGCTTCTGTATCCTATTTGAGCACGCTGCGCTGTACTGTATTGTATTCAAAACCAATTCTAAAGTGGACTCGTGCGGTATATTCTCGCTAAATGAAACAAACCAGACTTTTGGAGTCAAGCATTCTCGAAAATGATCCCTAATATGAAAAAGCCCCGGGCGTGTTCGGCTCCGTGCCAGAGTTTCTAGTGTAAAGGCTTTCTAAGAAACGTGTGTCACTGTGTTCACACCTGTATGAACACAGATATAGATACTAACCCCAGGTGTGGACGTGCCCTCTCGAGATCCTGGCACCCAAATCTCTACCAGGATCAATGAACGCCTAGTCAAGTCATCCCCATGATAAGAAGGGACTTGACTCATCTACCTGATCAGAGAGCATTTTTTTCTTCCTATAAATGATCGCTGTCTCAGATTTGAGTCATCTAGGATACAGGATTCCTAAGGAGGACAGTGTAGACACTTTTTTTTTTTTGCTCCTACACCTTTGTAACACACCCAGAGACGCAGTCTGGTGTGTGTGTGTTTGTGTGTGTGTCGGTGTGTGTGTTTTTCCCTCTCAACAATTAGGCAATTTAGATAACCCTTGCTGGTCAAAATCTCGACAGAACAGGAGCTGAAGAAGAGCTGAGATTTGGGAAGCTTATACTCACTGCTGACTTTCATGTTGCCGAAAGCTGAAGGCTGCGGCACGGCGGGTTTGCAGCTTTCTGCAAACGACGTGGTTCTGGGCCGCCCAGACATCTTTTTTAAATTTTTTTAGCCGATGTCGTTCCTTTATCTTCTTTCCTGGTGATGGTTGAGATCTTTAAGCACAAAAGAGCTCAGTATCAGCGCAATGACTGCGCCTTGTCCTCTCTCTCTGTCTGTCTCTCACGCTTCTGTGCTGCTCAGCTAAATTCCTCCTGACTGTGGAGAGGCTTTACTGCTCGGAGCTTTTTCCCCCTCTTTTCTGTGTTTTTTTAAACCTTATTTACAGTTATTATCTGTCAGGAATAATGTGTCACTTAACGAGAAGGAATATATATAAGCACATTCAAAAAATAACGGAAAAAACCGTCCTGTCCGTATTAGCGAGTTAGCTAGCTTAGTAGCAGCAAGCTGTACGAACACACACACACCACAGGATTGTGAGCTAAAATGTAGAAATTAAGCAAAAAAAATTAAATAAGAAAAAAATAACAAAGAAAAACCAAGTGTGTCCTGAACTATATTGTGACGTTAAATTATCCAAGGTATTTTCTCCAAATGAAGCTAGCTAGCTCTGGTAAAACCGGACAAGCTCCATGCTCCATGATCCGCTGGCCATGGCCGCTGCCTGATTCAGCTTCGCCCAGCACTCACACCGCCGAGAATAAAACATGGAAAAATACCAGTCACGGATTTAAAACTGTTCATAGACGGATCCGGATTTCCACCATCCATAAACTCGGAAACGCTCTCCGGTGGTGAATTCCAATCCAAGTCGGATGCTTGAGAGCCCTGTGGGGACTTTTCGGATTATAAATGCTCTGCGCTGAATCCTGTCTTTCCTCTGTTCTGTTCTCTCCACTCACTCTCTTCTCCCCTCCTGCCCTTTTCCTTCTCCGCCCGGGCTGCCCCCCCGCGTAAACTCCCAACGCCGTCTGCGTAAATGCGCCGCTCAATTCATTAACCAGCACGCGCGTTACGCACAAAAAGCTGGTTTCGGGAATCGGGGCGATGTGCACGCGCTCGCCAGGTTGCGCCGACCAATCAAAAACGAAGTGTGCGGAAGGAAATGGGCGGGGCCAACAAAAGGGGCTGCGAGCGACCTCTAGTGTTTGAAGTGGAGAGAACGAGGCGGCGATGCGGCAAAGCTGATGTCTGGCGTCTCTGTTCATCCTGAAAAAATAAAAATTGCACAGGAACCTTAGAAATGTATATTACTCTGGCCCCCTATGGAGCCCCTCTGGTGAAAAATGAAATATTCCATGGCCACGACTTCTAAGGCTTGGCCACAACTGAATAACACGTGGTGTAATTCATGGCCACGTTGTAGTATGTTGTGGCCACAACTTAACAAGGCAAGGAGCTCTGGTGGGATATCCTGTGTGCCATGGGAACAAGATGCATTTAGGCATCTTGTTCCCATGCCTAAATGCCAGTGACCCAAGTATGCTATGCCAGTGACCCTATGGAGCCCCCCTGGTGACATTGGGGGGGAAAATATTTTATAACACAAAAGGCATGGGAACAAGATACTATGTTGTGGTGATGGCTTACTTAGGCACGATTTTCAAATAAATAAATAATAAATAAATAAATACATGAAACAGTAAGAACACATTTATTAATAAAATATAATACATAACATATAATGTTTTAATAATTTTACTCTTTCATGATAGTTAACAATAATATACATGCTTGTATGTACAGCACTTTATTTCGGCAAATAAAAGATACATTTCCAGTTATCATCCATAAATCGTAACATCCTTTTAATTTTTTTATTGAACAAGTTATGATGATATGTTCACAGGAGTAGTGTACATAAACAAACAGGATTAGATTTATAAACAAGCTACAACTATCTACAGTACAATCAAACATTCATCTACATAAGAGAGAGATAAGTCAATTATTACACATCAGTCATGTTTAAAAAGCATTTTTATCAATCAATGGACACTGTGATCTTTTCTATCCATTTAATATTAAGTTGCTTTTTTCCTTAGGTGAGGTAATAATATGATTTAGCTTAGAGGTGACATTAAAACAAATTCCTTCATACGAAAACATTTCACATACTTAATTTAAAAAATCTCATTATTTTGTAATAGAAAACAGACGATTTATTTGAGTAATTCATTAACAAGTAGTTATCAAGTAATGAATGAATTAAATGTACTCTTCCTGGCCAAAAACGTTGCACACGCTAAAATTTCATTGTTACCTTTAGCTTTGATTACAACACACAATGTGGTGGCCAAAATGATTCCTCATGCTCCCAGAACCAATCTTTCACAATTTGAGTGCAGGAATATGCCCGTGCTATCAGGGCAGAAAAACTCCACAAATGTGATTACCGCTCATTCAGTACCGAGCCTAGCTCTGACCAGCTGAAACAACCCCAGATCATATCACTGCCTTCAGAGTTTTGTACAGTGGACACTATGCATGCACTTCCCTTCTTACCCTGACGCGCTCATCACTTTAGAATAAGGTCAATCTGAACTCATCAGACCAGGTTTTCTTATGTACACACAGCTGTTTAGTCCCAGTCCTGTGAGTTCTCATCACACTGTGTGAAACTCTCACTATTAAACATAGCTTTGGTTTTTACTGTTTTGCTTGATCTACATTCATGATTTTCATTTTCCCGAGCACACTTCTTCTACAAAGCTGAAGGTTCAGCATTATCCTCACAAGTTTTCATAATATGTTCTATCCATCTAGGAACCTCTGTAGTCCAACTAGGGGCCATGGCGACCAATGACGATTATCATTTTATTTATTCCCATTTTACCATTTTGACCTACGGTCAATATTCACACACGCATTCTCACACTAAGCCACCGTGCCGCCTTCATAATGTGATAAAGAGTTCTTTATAATGTGATAAAGAGGAACCCAGTTCCAGTAATTTCAGATCTACTTAGTTGTTTTCTTTCTTTTGATGCAGACCAATAATTTTACCCTTCTGACATGGAGACTTTTTTTTTGACCAGACTGTAATCTTTTATATCAATTTAATATCAAGTTGCTTTTTACTATTTATTTCTTTAGATATGGTAATAATGTAATTGATTTATGTAAATCAGCTTAGATGTGACATTAAACATTCAAAATAAATAAGTAAAAACAAATATTGTTATTTTATAATAGAAGGCAAAATTTACAAGACAATTTACTTAATTAATTATTAGTAATAAGATGTAATTATCAAGTAATGAATAATTACTTTAGAGTTAAATGTACACTGCTTGGCCAAAAAAAAAGTCTATGATCAAGCTAAATCTTTTTTTTTATTTTTACTAAATGTTTTTTTTTTTTACTTTTTTTACAGAAATTCTAAATATCAACATCTAAATATTTTTAAGAAATGTCTTTGAGTATATATCATAAAGAAAATGTTCAGAACTCTAATATTCAACGTGATGACATTTTCAAATCCAGTTGGAGGGAAATGAAAACCGGAAATAAAATCTCTCCCCATGACGACGGCAGAGCGCAGCCAATCAGATCGCACGTACTCGACGTGGCCCCGGCCTCCTTTCGTTCGCCTACGTCATCACGTCGATGTTGTGTTGCCTGTCGGGGCAAAATGGCGGCCGTGCATGACGGACCGAGCGACATGGAGAACGAGAAAGAAACCAAACCCGACATTCTGAGCGACGAGGCGGCGGCGAGCCTGCCTGGGATGATGAGCGGAGCGCTCCCGTCGTCGTCGCCGCTCGCACCGCCTGCCGCTGCCGCGGCGCCGAAGGCAGAGGAGCAGCAGCAGACCTTACTCGCCGTGCTGCAGTTCTTGAAACGGAACAACCTAACGGAGTCGGTGGAGATCCTGCGGCGCGAGGCAGGGCTGCAGGAGGAGCTCGAGGAGGCGCGCGGGACGGAGGCTACAGCACCGGGGCTGAACGCCGGCACCGGAGACACCAGCTCACTGCTCAGCCGGGTGACCTCCCACCAAAGCGCCGCTCCGGCTAAAGGTGCGCTTCAGACACATGACCGGATCCCAGACGGTTCACATTGGAGCATGTAGTGCACTTCATAGTGAACAGAACCTGCGCTGGTATTCTTAGGTTGTAGTTCACATGTACAGGGTTGTAGTCAGAGAATGAGATGAAAGCTTTCCTGTGCTACTGGAGGACATGCAGCTTAGAAAAATGCATGCACCAATATACATGCAAACAGTCACAAGAGGCTGTGATCATCATTTGTAAATATTTTACATAAATCTGTCTAAATAGCATGCTGTTTTATTAGGCATCCTGGAAGCATGCTTACTTATTAAGGTCTGTGCGTTGGTGTATAATAGGTATTTACTTAATACAGTAAACAAACTGTGAAGCTGTGTCGAGAGTCTAGACTGAAAAATAATCCACACACCGACTGTAGAATTTATTTTAATTAACATTGATTCAAATTTTCTCCTTGCCTTTTCAATACACTTCAACAAGCTTTTCTGTTCCCTCATTTAAAAAAAATGTTTACAAATGCAATTCTTCATCAGAAGCGAATCGTCATTCTCATAGGGCTGCTTTTAGGGGACCAAATGGGTGAAAGTCCGATGGAACAAGATCTGGACTATAGGGAGGATGCTGTAACCAAAGTGTAAACCAAGTTTCTACAGAATGTCGGCAGCGTAGTTAGAAGTGTGCAAATGAGCATCGTCATGTGAGAGCACAACGGCCTTTGTGTTTAAATCGAAGTTTAGTCTTCAGCTCTTCAATAAGCATCGACTGTAACGAGTGCTGTTGATTGTTGAACCTTTTTTCCTTTTAATGTTCCAATACTTGCCCTTGAAAATCCCAGAAATCTGTAAGAATTGATGAATTTTCTTAGCCGGCGATTGAGGATGTTTCCATTCCATACTCTGCTGTTTAATCTCAGGCTTGTAGTGATGAATCCCCATCAGTAAAGTCCAAATTTTGATAGGAAGTTTTAATATAACCGGATTGCGGATAATTTTTGACTCCCCATCGAAATTTAATACAGTATCGATCCAGTGATTCGACACTACGACCCTGTATCACTGTACTATATCACAATATTTGTTGAGTTGCACTCATCCGATCTCTTTTCTTTTCTCTTCACTGGTGTTTCAGCTACAGGTGGAGAGGACCAGCCGGACGTCAGCGTTGTCCTGTCGGCCTACAGCCAGCAGGGAGATCCTTCGTTGTATCAGGTGTACTACAGCGGGCTGAAGAAGTTTATCGAGTCAGTACTAGACTGCCACAGGGCCGAGCTCTCGCAGCTCTTCTACCCGCTCTTCGTGCACATGTACCTGGAGCTGGTCTACAACAACCATGAAAGCGAAGCGAAGGCTTTTTTCGACAAGTGAGTCATGCACCCTAACCTTTCCATGAAATTTTCGAAATACACCGTTGCATAGATATGTGACATGCGTTTCTTGATCTGGACGGGAATATAAACATAGACTTCTATTATAAGAAATGTCGAGTTCGAGGTTAGGGCTGAGAAAACTGACCATGTATATTTCTAGAGGAGTGGACAAATCTGTAATCTTGCGCACTAAGCAAGTAGAAAATAATGTGCTGGCCAGAAACAGGGTTTAAAATCAGAATCAGAAGAGTTTTATTGCCAAGTACGCTTGCACGTACAAGGAATTTGTTTTAGTGACAGAGCTCCAGGACAAGACAAATAACAAGACAAAACAGCACGACACAAAACAGGAGAAAAAAAAATTACAACAAATTTAGTAGGATGGATTTTTTTGGGTTAACATCAGATGGAGTAGGGTGTGAGATACTTACAAATAAGTTAAATAAATACTTGTGGTATTGCACAGTGGTATTGCACATATATTTAATGCACAGTGAGAAGAATGTTTTAGCTGTTCATGAGGTAAATTGCCTGGGGGAAAAAACTGTTCTTGTGCCTGACTGTTCTGGTGTTCGTTGCTCTGTATCGTCGGCCAGACGGCAAAAGTTCAAAGAGAAGGTGGCTTGGGTGTGAGGGGTCCAGAGTGATATTCCGAGCCCATTTCTTCACTCTGGATATATACAGTTCTTGTAGTGTGGGTAGGGGAGTGCCGATAATCCTTTCAGCAGTCCGAACCGTCCTTTGTAGTCTTCTGATGTCTGCTTTTGTAGCTGAACCAAACCAGACACTTATTGAAGTGCACAGGACGGATTCAATGACGGCTGAGTAGAACTGTGTGAGCAGCTCCTGTGGGAGGTTGAACTTCTTCAGCTGGCGAAGGAAATGCAACCTCTGATGGGCCTTTTTAACAATGGAGTCAAAGTGAATGTCCCACTTCAGGTCCTGAGAGATGGTCGTGGTCGTTAGGGCAACTGATCTGTAGTCATTAAGTCCTGTGATTTTTAGTTTTTTTTTGGAATGGGGACTATTGTGGAACGTTTAAAGCATGAAGGGACTTCACATAGTTCCAGTGATCTGTTGAAGATCTGTGTGAAGATGGGAGCCAGCTGGTCAGCACAGGATTTCAGACAGGCTGGTGTAACGCCGTCTGGACCTGGAGCYTTCCTTCTCTTTTGTTTCAGGAAGRTCTGGCGAACATCTTTTTCACAGACCTGGAGTGCAGGGGGGGTGGTCGTCAGAGGTGATAATGGTGGTGTGGAAAGATGATCAGGACAGGAGTGTGGTGTGAGACTGGGAGTTTCCAATCTACAATAGAACTCATTCAGGTCATCAACCAGTTGATTACCTACAGAGTTGGGGGATGGCGTCTTGTAGTTAGTGATGGTTTTCAGGCCTTTCCACACTGAAGTAGGGTCGTTTACAGAAAACTGGTTTTCCAGCTTTTTAGAGTAGCTTCTCTTAGCCACTCTAATCGCCCTTGTTAGTGTGTTCCTGGCCTGGTTGTACAAGATCCTGTCCCCACTCCTGTAGGCATCCTCTTTGGCCTGACGAAGCTGTCTGAGTTTTGCTGTAAACCATGGTTTGTCATTATTATATGTTAAAAATGTCTTGGTAGGAATGCACTTATCTTCACAGAAACTGATGTAGGATGTTACTGAATCTGTGAGCTCGTCCAGATTGGTGGCAGCAGCTTCAAAAACACTCCAATCAGTGCAGTCGAAACAGGCCTGTAATTCCTGCTCTGCTTCACTGGTCCATCTTTTTACAGTCCTTACTACAGGCTTAGCAGATTTAAGTTTTTGCCTATAGGTCGGGAGAAGATGAACCAGGCAGTGGTCAGAAAGTCCTAAAGCTGCTCTGGGGACTGAGCGATATACATCCTTTATTTTTGTCTCTGGTGGGGCATGTAATGTGCTGTTTGTATTTAGGCAGTTCACGTTTGAGATTTGCTTTGTTAAAATCACCAAGTATAGTCCTAACAGAGTCCGTGTCTGAGATCTGAGCAGCCAGCTGTTGTAATGCTGCGTTCACACACGCTTGTGGAGGAATGTACACACACACAAGAATAAATGAGGTAAACTCCCGCGGCGAATAGAAAGGCTTACAGTTCATAAAATATGCCTCTAGATCGGGACACCATATTTTTTCCAATGGTGTCACATTTGTACACCAACGTTCATTGATGTAAAAGCACGTCCCGCCGCCTTGCAAATCGATTTCCCCGTTGATTCTGTGTCGCGGTCTGCTCTGAACAGCTGGAAGCCCGGCAGGTGTACTGCGTTATCTGGAATGGCTTCGTTCAGCCAGGTTTCCGTGAAACACAGTGCGGCAGAGTTTGAAAAGTCCTTATTTTTCCTGGAAAGCAGGAAAAGTTCGTCCATTTTGTTGGGTAAAGAGCGGAGGTTCGCCAGATGTATACTCTGCAGCGCAGTTCTAAAGCCGCGCTGTCGGAGCTTTACAAGCGCGTCGGCTCTCTTCCCCCATCTGCGCTTCTTAAAGCATTTCAACAGCGCCGCTTCTCAGCCAGTTATAATGTTAAACAAAACGTCTGCATAATCAAAAACTGGGTGAAAATTGTGTGGTGTGTCCTGCTGAATGTTCAGCAGTTCATCTCTGGTATAACTGATAACATTTGAGAAACAAAAAACAGGACAAACTAACAAAAACAATAGGACTAATGGAGAACTCCGCACCGAGGCAGCCATCCACAGCGCCATCGTAGTAACAACACAATCACTGTATAATTAAGCACTATCACATAATATGGAGTGCTGTTGAGCTGGTTATCAGCATGGCTGTGAAGAAGTGGTAGAGGTACACAAAGGCACGACATGACCTCGAGTGTGATACTGCTTTTATACAACAGTTCCACAAACACTGTTTATTATCAACAGATTATGATTTGTTTGTTTATTTATTTAACCAGTTATTTTGCTCCGCCAACACACATCCTTTCACATCTGGGCGGAACTAACTAACTGTTTTCAATTTTTATTGCTACCAAAATCTATCAAAAAGGTGTGGAAAATAAAACATGGAGATATACTTTATATTTTTCCAACATATCACGCTTTAGAATATCAGCTCCGTTAACGTCTGGATTTTGAGGTTGAATCCCAAATAGCATTAAATAGAAAGCTAGGGCACTAGGGTGTACAATCACTCAAGCAGTAGGTATTCAGCCTTGTGTTAGACGCTACAGTATTACATTCTATACCAACCTGCCTAAACCCATGCTGCGACCGACAGTTAATGTAATTAATCACTTTAGACACCCCTGAAATTTTTCCAGAAAATCATATATTTCTCACAGAAAAGTTCTGCATTAACACATGTTTTGCTATACACATGTTTATGCCCTTTGTGTGTATTGGGGAAAAAAAAGAGAGGGGAAAAAAAGGAAATTTGACAATGTCACACAAAACTCCAAAAATGGGCTGGACAAAATTATTGGCACCATTAACTAAATATCTTGTTGCCCACAATATAAGTGAATATATAAAATGTCCAGCGTCCCGTATATTGCATGTGTTTGCGGGGGGGTGAAATGATTCGGCCTCACCGGTTTCAATGAATCAGTCTGGGAGCATGATGATAGAAAATGTCTGTCCTGGTGGTAAATAAAGTAAATTTTGAACAATCCTCAACAAAACAGAGTTCACAGTCCAATGTAGTGGAAAACAGCTGTCGCAATTTAAAGGCGCAGAGACAACATTTTACATTTGATGTGAGATTCATTTCCTTAGGTGCGGTTACGTGTTTTGTAAGTGTGGGTAGATTTAGTCAAGTGAATTGGTATGCTTTACATTGTATATTCATGTCAAGAGGTTTAAGTCTCACTTTGTCAGACTTAAGAACAAACCTGACTTATGAGCAAGAAACTCGTTCTTAAGTCGGGTTCTACCTAAATAATTGTTAGTTATTTAATTAATAAATGCCACTTTGTGTGAGGCATCAGTTAATCAAAGCCTGAGGCAAATTTAGTAAAAGAAGTATTAGTCTCTACTAATTTTATGACCTCACGTGCAGAAGTTCCTTCTTCTCATCCTTGTTGTCAATTCCAGGTTCAGCGGTGACCAGGAATGCTACTACCTGGACGATCTGCGCGTGCTCTCGGGCCTCACCAAGAAGGAGCACATGAAGGGCAACGAGACGCTGCTGGATTTCCGCACCAGCCGCTTCGTGCTTCGCATTTCACGTGACTCCTACCAGCTGCTGAAGCGGCACCTGCAGGAGCGGCAAAACAACCAGATCTGGAACATCATCCAGGAGCACCTCTACATCGACATCTTCGATGGCATGCCACGTAGCAAGAGTCAGATCGACAGCACGTCCGGAAGTCTGGCCGGAGAGGCACGCAGAGAGGCCAACAAAGCCAAGGTGAGCTTTTTTTGTTGTCATTTAATATAGATAATTTTTTAAAAAGCCATTCCTTCAGTTAGGTTATAGTGGTAGATGTTTTCTCTTTGGTGACAAGCCAGACATGTTTTTTCTTTTGCAGGTGTTTTACGGACTGCTGAAGGAGCCCGAGATCGAGGTCCCTCTCGACGATGAAGATGAGGAGGCCGAGAACGAAGAGGGCAAACCCAAGAAGAAGAAACCCAAGAAGGACAGCATGGGTTCAAAGAGCAAGAAGCAGGACCCCAACGCACCGCAGCAAAACAGGTGTGGCCGCAGCTGAGTTAGCTTCATGAGCATCATGTGATGACGTTTTAGTTCATAAAGATCAACCAGATTTTTACTCTAATTGATCAGAATAATAGTAAGACAGACCGTATTCTGCATCTTATAAGTTTTCTTTTTGTGATGTGTAGGATTCCTCTACCAGAACTAAAGGACTCTGATAAACTGGACAAGATCATGTACATGAAAGAGGCCACGAAGAAACTTCGCCTAGGCCTGGAAAGTCTGCCGTCCATCTGCTTCTACACATTCCTCAACGCTTACCAGGTAGGATCATGCTAGCCGGTGCGTATCGTCATGTTTCATCGTGAACGATGTTGACAAATATAATGGCCCATTTTACCCTGATTTGATGAAGCTTACTCTAATCTAATCTAATCTTTATCCTCCCTAGCAAATTCAAGCCTTTATTCTGATTAGTCTCACTAAAAAAAGTGGTTTTCCTATGGACACATGACTGTTTAGTCTCGATCCTGTGACTTGAATTGTGTAAATATATGTATGGAAATGCTCTTACTTTTAAACATACAGTAGCTATGATTTTTACAGTTTAAAATTTTTTTTTTTTTACCATACACCCTCACCAAGTGTTTTAAGTAATCTGCATTCATGACCTTTTTGTTTTTCCGACCATATTTCTTCTACAAAGTTGGCGGTTCAGGACAGGTTTTTGATAATGTGTAGAAGGGGACTCAGTTCCAGTAATTTAAAATCTCCTTAGTTGTTTTCTTTGCTTGATGCAGGCCAATAACTTGACCTTTTTTTTGGCCACATTGGTACAAATTATTATTATAATTAATAATTTTGTTGTATCTATCTTGAACTTGAAATATATGAATATATGAAATATATTGAGCTTTAAATGATGTTAGACCAGAGGTTGTCATCTGGTGGTATTTCATAATTTTTGGAAAGCATTTCATTGGACTGAAAAAGTACATCAAAACATTAAGTAAAATACTGTAGCCAAGCCAAAAAAAAGCAGTTTCTGTAGCAAAAAAAAAACTTTGTGGCTTATCTAGCAAGAAGCATTCATGCTGTAAAATGTCGAGCTACAGACATTAACTTAGAAAGGTTTTTTTTTTGCGCCTTCTTTTCATTAGTTTTTCGCTATATTATTTGCTTTCTAGTAAATTGATGGAATGGCTTGTTGTTCATTTGTAAAATAATAATAAAAAGTATATAAGCCAAAATATAAATATAATCTGATAGTTTTATTTATAGCTACAAAATGTGTCCATGGATACATAAAAATGGAATCATAAAAAAATGAGCATTGTTGCTACTCAGTTGTCTCAGACGCTCAAGAAATTGTAACTAACTATACCATCTTGATTTAAACTCAAATCCAGTTTAAATCTTATCTATTCTCATGAAGACACCAGGTTTAAATCTTTGATCATTGGCTTGGAGATGATGTGTAGCTAAACTGATGTCTGGTGTTAGGGTCTTACAGCCGTGGACGTTACAGATGACTCCAGTCTGATAGCAGGAGGCTTCGCCGACTCTACGGTGCGAGTCTGGAGCGTCACACCCAAGAAACTCCGCAAGGTCAAATCCGCAGCAGGTAAGCTCGAGCTGTTTAAAAACACTGCCACATTTTTCAGCGAGCGCTTTTGTGTTGAGCAAATAAGTTTGATTGTGACATATACAGAGTATTTTTGTTATTCACAATGCAGCTTTTCTTTATTTCAGATCTCAGCCTCATAGATAAGGAGTCGGATGACGTGCTAGAAAGGATCATGGACGAGAAAACGGCCAGCGAGTCCAAGATCCTGTACGGCCACAGCGGGCCGGTGTACGCCGTCAGCTTCAGTCCGGACAGGTTCGAGCAGACGCATGAATAGTTGAAGTGTATTAATTCAATATGATTACAGAGATTTAGTCTTTAGTCAGAGATTAAGACTTCAGAACAAATCAGTTACGAACATGCTCCGAGAATGGAACTTGTTCGTAAGTCGGGGACTACATGTATAGGAAACTAATCACTTCATATCATAGCATTTCACTTCATATCATACTGTGTATGAGTAAAAAAAAAAATTGAATTTGATTTGAATAATCAAAGTTATTTTCCTACACCAAAACAAGTTGAATTGTTTTATTTTTCTTTCATCGCAGCATTTTTTTTCACATCTGATTTTGTCACTGTTTGTCAGGAATTATCTGTTGTCGAGTTCAGAAGACGGCACCATCAGGTTATGGAGCTTGCAGACCTTTACCTGCCTGGTAGCATATAAGGGACACAATTACCCCGTGTGGGACACTCAGTTCTCCCCACATGGATACTATTTTGTGTCTGGAGGACATGACAGGGTCGCGCGGTAAGAGTCTTCTTCCTAGTGAAATAGTAGTACATTTGAGGACGCGTTTGTTACTTTGATTTCTCAAACAAGTTTGTTTTTCTCTGTAGGTTGTGGGCCACGGACCATCACCAGCCTCTGCGTATATTCGCCGGACATCTCTCCGATATCACCTGCACACGCTTCCACCCAAACTCGAACTACGTGGCCACAGGCTCAGCCGATCGCACCGTGCGCCTGTGGGACGTCCTGAATGGCAACTGCGTCCGCATTTTTACCGGACACAAGGTAGGACACAACGAAGAAGAATAAAAGCTATACGAGTTATGGAGCCAATAAGAAATAATTGCTTGTAGACTGTTCACAGTAATACCTCAGAAGCACTGGTTATCCGGATATTATTACTCGTCTTACGTTCCACAAAATCATTTTTCCGCAACTGTCTTCAACATACACACACTCTACAGTTTTATTTTATGTATAGATTGTCCTTGATGAACGAAATCTGAGCATTATGATTTATATGATATGATTTATCCATAATTTCTTGATTTTGTGAAGCTGCTTTGAGACATTGTTAAAAGCGCTATATAAATAAAATTGGTAAGCATTAGGGAACTTGGGCTACTGCTATCGTCCTACATTTGTAACATAAGGAAGACCCCACTTGAGAGGGTGTTACTAAAGGAAACTAATCCAATACAACATGATGCGAGTTACTGTAAGCAGCCCCATGCAGAAATTCAGTCAGAGTTTCTTGTTATAGAAAAGCTAAACATGTTCCGAACCAACAGATTTGAGTCTTTTTTTTGTTTGCTGAAAATGCTTGTCTTCACTGCAGTTGCTTCCTGAATCCATTAATTGTTTAACATTTTGTCCACTTGTAGGGACCGATCCACTCCCTGGCGTTCTCACCCAGCGGTAAGTTCCTGGCGTCTGGCTCGACCGATGGCCGAGTTCTGCTGTGGGACATCGGCCACGGACTCATGATCGGGGAGTTGAAGGGTCACAGCGACACGGTCTACGCTCTGAAATTCAGCAGGGATGGAGAGATCCTCGCCTCAGGTGTGTTCTGAGACATTTCTCGAAACAAACTAATAAACGAGGCCGTTGTTGTTTCATATCTGCATGACATCCGAGTCACCATGCTTCTCTCCTCATTGCAGGCTCCATGGACAACACTGTCCGGCTGTGGGATGTCACCAAGGCACTCGATGATGTGGAAACTGACGATTTCACAGCCACAACGGGTCACATCCACTTACCTGATAACTCTCAGGAGGTATTACTAGGGACGTATCTGACCAAATCCACCCCCGTCATCCACGTCCACTTCACCAGACGCAATCTGCTACTGGCCGCCGGCGCATACAACTCCCAGTGATCCCATCAACACAACTCCCATTACCGAATCATGCAACACTGCCTAAAGGACGCCTCGCAAGAGGACCCATGTTGCTCAACCGGGCATTAAATTGAAGGAACTGACCATTAAGGATTCACCTGTGTGTGTGTGTGTATCTCAATCAGTGCCACACTGGCTCATCACTCCAGCCTCTTGAACTGTACAGTCTTTTATAATTGTGTAAATAAAACATCTTTTCTATGTATTGGAGTTTGGTACAAGGTTTATTTTTATTTTTTAACATCATGTGACTGAAGACACCAGGCTACTGAATCTTCATCCTGTACAACAATAATCACAAAACCTGAAAAAAAAAAAAAAAAAAAGAGAAAAAAAAAATTACAGATCAAGCTTAGTGTTAAACAAGATAAACAAGATCAGGACCCGTATTCACAAAGAATCTTAAGCCTAAAAGTTGCTCCTAGTGAAGAAATTCTAAGAAAATTCTTAGAATTAGGGCATTTTCTTAGAATTTTCCCTCAAATTTAGGATTAAATCTTAGTAAAGATAAAAATGATTCACAAAACATCTTAGCCGTAAAAACAGCTCCTAAGTATACAAATTGTTAAGAGTAGAGAGAAGGACTTTTAAGAGGCTTAAGAGTTTCTATAGCAGAGGACAAAATGGTGGAAAGAAGAAATATTCTCCAAACACTGAATGTAAAGCTAAAAGTAAACACTGCTCTTATGTCCAATTTGGTTTTCCTTTTGTTTCATTTCCTTCAATCTCTCTTGGATTGTTGCCTACATACCATCCAAAAGTGCAACTTGGACTGTCCTGCAATCATGTCAATTGGTAAAAGGTGAGCCATTGTGCTCCCATCAATCTTAAATGGATTACAAGTATTAGAATCAGTATGGTAAGTAAATGTAAAAATTAAAATATACTGACTGTGTGTAAATTGGTTCCTTCAAATGTGGACATCCTCAACATTTGGCTGTTTAATTATCTTCAAGATATTTAGCCTATAACCTTTGCATAAAGTAGCCTGCAATCATGATGACTGATGATTTCACTCTGTTCTATTATCATATATTCTATTTTCACAAAGAGTGCATTTTAAGACCTTTACAGAGGCCAGAGGTTATTTTTACCAACCGATCACAGTCCTTGAATTGCTGCATCATCCCTAGCAATGGGGTCAAACACACCTCACTAAGATAAAAGTTTTTGTACTTTGCTAGCTCATAGTTGCTCTAAGAATTTTTCTAAGTCACTTTTAGTCTAGGACTCCCAGCTAGGCCTTTTTAGGCCAAGATAGGAGCTCTCTCAGAGAATTCTAAGAACCTTGGTGAATGCCGGCCCAGATTTCCAAACAAGAGCCAGGAGTGGCCATACCTTATAATACATTAGCTTGCTGTTATAGCTTTCTCCTTCTTGGGCTTTAGTTTGAAGAACAGGATAATGGCAGCGATGCTGGCATATGTGGCCAAGACACACTGTGAAGGACAGACAGGTGCAAAAAATTATTATATCAATGAAAACACTGACCAACATGAAGGTTTAACCTAATTACTGTTAATGTTGGAATCATGTAGTTAGAGAGTTTGGCTTTACAGAAAAATACTACACCATATTTGTATACAGTGATACCTTGGATTGCAAGTAACTTGGTCTGCAAATGTTTTGCACAATGAAAAAATTAAATTTACCTTGTTTAACGTGCCAAGTCTTGATATACGAGTACTGTAGTATGCATGTCTGTCAAGCATCACGTTATCACAACAGAGCCAGTGGTTCTTTCTCTTGCACTATGGGATTATGGTTAATCATCTCCCATGTTCAGTCTCAGTGCGTGTCACTCGTATGGTCACGTGTGCGCACATGTAAAGCAATTTTTTAATCCAAATATAGTGACTTCTTTTTTAGTAACTGCAACAGCCTCCGTAAAGAAAAAAATTCTGTTTAGAGCAGTGTACGTGTGTGTGAAAGTCATCCTAAACACTACTGCTTCTTCCCTCATCGAACACCAGTTCTTTTCAAAGTTAGACTGTAGGTAATTTTTTTTTATTTTTACTTTTTGTATTAATACATTTTGTATTAATCATGTTTATATGAATATTTTTTGGTTGTTGAAAGTCATTCAAACTCATCGGAGTTTCCATAATTTCTTATGGGGAAATTCGCTTTGATTTATGAGTGTTTTGATATACAAGAATGCTTTTGAAATTAATTAGGCTCGCAATTCAAGGTTTAACTGTATTAGGGTACAGGATAGACAAGTGTATGTAACTTTTATTCAACTTTCACAAATACTCCTACACGAATATAAATATAAATAAATAAATAAACCACTGCTAACTTGACCCAACAGTTCTTATGTTTGTTAATGTGGCATTGGTTCTGCAAGCCATTTACTTATTTAGTTGCCAAACAACAAAACACCCCTCAGTGGTGCAAGAGTAAAAGATGGCTGCTTCCAGTGGCGCGAGTAAAAACCTTCCACATACTCTGGAGCAAGAGTGAAAGCCGGCCGCTTACACCAATGAGAAAGAAACAAAAAAGAGCCACTTAAACTCGCACAAGAAGAAAATGAAGAAATGGCCACTTGAACTTGACATGAGATTTTAAACAAAAAACAAAAAAAAAAAACAAAAAAAAAAAAAAAACTCTCGCACAAGAGAGAAAAAAAAACCCTGGTCACTTACACTCACATGAGAGTAAAAAACAGCCACTGACACTCGCATGAGAGTAAATGAAGAAACGGCCACTTGAACTCGTACGAGAGTAAAAAAATGGCCCCATACACTCACATGGGAGTAAAATCAGTAAAAAATTTCCATGAGTGTCAGAGTAAATATAGGCTACATAAAAAATAAAGGTATAAAAACCACTCACTCCCATTCGTGTGAAAGTAAAAATCATGTTTGAGAGTATTCTGGGTGTATTGCATAATATATTGGCAACATTTATACTTGCAGGTCATCCATTAAAAAAAAGTTCAACTGCTGTGGCAATGAATAAAACACTCCGGGAAAAGCGCTTACTGTAAAAAAGAATTTTAAAAAGACTAATTTTCCTCACTGAGGCATTTTAATAAAAAAAATCTACATGAGAAGGTCATGACTTACATTCCTCCTTCCTGTGATGGTGTAGGAGTTGAAGTACTTGGCGATGCCGGTGAACTGGTGATGTGTTCCGGAGTCGTGGCCTGCCATGGTGCTGTGGTGAAAAACACATTAAAGTGCTGATTAATGCTGCGAACCTGGAGATTTCAGGAACAAGCGGACACGCGCAGGGCTCTACTCTTCAGCTTTCTAACGCCAGACATCACACCAGCGGTTATGACTAAGCTAACAGTACGCTAACATGCTAACAGCATTATAGTGGTCCCCTAGACACACAGCACACACCATTATTATCCTTATTGAACCTTTTAAAATATATTTTACCAAACTAGAAACAATTAAAATACACATTTTACAAATAATCATCCGAAACGTAAAGCTCCTCACCTTAACTGTTTGCAGCGAGCTCGTGCCCTTCAATCCAAGAAGCCGAGCAACAACCGAGCGCTAAACAGGAAGACCCGCCCCCTCTGTGACCTCCTGAAATAAGAGATCGTGATTGGTCTATCCTATAACCGCTTCCCGGCTCGTCTTAACGTCAATCACAGCCATTCTTTTCTCTTATTGGGCACTTTTTATGAGCTCGGTTGGCGTTGTTTGTTTCCGGGGCACAAACATGGCACGCTTTTGAGAACATGTGAGTCTGTGGGATCTGAAGTTATAGAAAGCGATCGGATTTTAGATTGTAAGTGATTATACGAGATTGTTTCATTGCGTTGTAATGCTGATCTAAAACGATGCTTTTAGTGTAACTATTATTCAGTGTTGCCATGGTGTTGGTTTGATTACAGTATGTTGATCAATGATGTTGGAGATCATTAGCTTGGAATGAAGTAAAGAGATCTGATTTGAGGAATGCAGATCTGAACTAAAGTGCATTCCAGTTAAGATCTCAATGGATGTCTATTTTTTTTCCTCTCCAGCTGTAGAGATATTTGTATTGAAGCACCATGGCGTCTGCTGAAGAGGATTTCCCTCGTGGTGGCCCAGCCAAGAAACCCTTTGAGCTAAAAACCTCTAAAACTACAAAGCCTCATGTGGAAGTGGACAATCTTTTTGAGGTAACAGATGTCAGATGATGACACTTTCATATGGTTGTTTGAGTACGGTATTGCTCTGGTGTTCAATTACTGTTTATTATGTAGTCTTCTTTATAAAATAATAACCTTAATTAAGGATGAAGATCACCAGGGATCAACGATACAATATTATCACGATACCTTCCCTATGTGTCGATTCAATCTGTTTTGTGATTCTTTCAATATCACGTTTTTCTAAATATCTAGATCCAAAATTATTATTTTTCTTCTTTTTTTCATTTTTTTTCTTCACATTTCGCTCTGATCCAGTTACATTACATTAGTGAATAGGCAAATATTTTGATCCTGAATTTGATGTTTTAAAGCAGACAAAATGGGCAAGTGTAAGGATTTGATCGACTTTGACAAGGGCCAAATTGTGATGGCTAGACAACTGGATCAGAGCAACACCAAAACTGCAGCTACTGTTTTGGTTTCAGATGGGGGGTGGGGGGGGGGGTGACTGGTATTTAATATTAGATAGATGGTCATAATGTTATGGCTGACCAGTGAGAACAAACTCCTGAAGAATCCAGAATTCTATTATAATAGTTAATCATTGGAGAGTGAAGTATTGCTGTTCTGCACTTTCCATCTCTTTTTTTTATTATTATTATTATTATATTATTATTAATGTTTGAAGGCAAATGGTCAGTATCAGTTCGAGTTTCAGAATCTGGAAGTTCCTTGATTTAAGTGATCCTTAAGTTCTACATGTAATAAATGGAAAGCAAAATTATATTTATTTCACCTTTTTTTCTTCTTCTTCTGTTTTGGTCAGAAAAATTAAACTGAACCAAGAGTTTAAAGATGTTTTGCTAGTACTATTAGTAGATCATCGTACCATCCATATTAACCCTATGAAGTATTAAAATTGATCACAGACATAAACAGGGTTTTTATGAACTCCTTACAGACTCGAGAGCCCGAAGTGAAAAAGAAGAAGAAAGCACAGGGTAAGCATGAAGACGAAAAGCTGACCAAAAGGCCGAAAACCGAAGGTGGTCTGAAACTTAACACGACAACCAGCATCAATATCCTCCACATGAAGGTAAGAGCTTTTTTTTTTTTTCTTTTTTTTTTTCTTTTCTCAACGCCGCTCTTTCATCACTGAAACAACCTGGTTTGTTTGAGGCGGTTGAGAAATTGTACTGTACACACTGCAACAAATCTTCCCAAAACAGGGATCATAAACCTTATTGGCTTTTTATTTCTATAAATTGGTGTCTCTCAAATCTGTCTCATATCACGGCTATTCTTGCTGTTTTAGGATCTGAAGGTCGGCACGGTGATGCTCGGCTGCGTGCGCGAGCTCTCCATCTTCGAGGTCGTACTTGGTCTCCCATGTGGACTCAGAGGCTACGTGCCCATCTCTAACTTATGTGATGCCTACACAAAGATCCTGAGCAGCGCACTGGACACTGGGACGGAGCTTGAGGTAAATGGATGAGGATTGTGCGATCTCTAAGATGTACATATTCTACGAGGGGGTGTTCGAGTCAAACCGGGATTTGTGATGAAATTTCTTCACCAACATCACTTGCATGTTCCAGGAACCTAGCTTAGAGCTCCTGCCTCATCTCCATATAGAGCTGACTTCTCTCCAAGCCATTTCCATATTAAAGGAGTTCCTGGGAGGCCAGTGTTTCAAACGTAAAATCAGCGTAATGAGAGAAGTTTTGATGGTCAAGCACTAGTGAAACACTGAGATAGGTGCATTAGTGTAGCAGGGGATCATATCGAGAGAAATAAAGGCAGTTCTGTGCAAACAAAAGTCCCGGTTTGACTTGAACAGCCTTCGTTTCACACTCCAGGTCCTTATTTCATTGGTTTCCTTATTTTTCATCGGTTTTCTGTGTGTTTATTTCGTTCCAGGACTTTGTGTCTCCCTCCAACCTCCTCGCCCCGGGCCAGCTGGTCAGGTGCGTGGTGACGTCTCTGGCTTTGTCCAAAGGGGGCCACGTCAGTCTCAAACTGTCCATCAACCCCAAAGACGTGAACAAGGAGCTCAACTCCGGCTCTCTAAAAGCAGGCATGGTGAGCCATTCAGACAAGTGATTTTCCTGTGGTTCATGAGCTCATCAATACCACTTTAACAACAACAACAAAAAAGTTCAACCTGGATTCTGGAGTAGCGACATAGCTTTTAATTTGTCCACATCTTGTGGATGCAATCAAATCAAATTAAAATTTTATTTGTCACATCGTACACAGTCATACACAGTATGATATGCAGTGAAATGCTTATACCACCGCCCGTGACCTTAAAAGTGAAAAAGAAACAACAATTTACAACAAGAAATAAATTATGGAATAAAATAATATATAATTATAGTAATAGCAAATATAAACACTTATCGACAGAAAGTAAATATCGACTATGTATGTAGTATGCAGTATATTTGATTATTGTTGAACTAAAGATGTATGAATAGTTTAAGAGATGGTGGGGGATGAATTGGTTCCAGGGACGTCAGTGTCCGTGCATAAGTTTTAACCCCCCTAATAGTTATCAGACTCCAAATGACTCAGTCAGTATTTTTCCTGAAACCACTATGCTCTGGTTAGAACCGCCTTCGGGTACCACCTCGGTCATGCGTTGCTTTTTTTTGGCGTTCAAGTCAAACCGGGACTTGAGTGATTTCTTGTGAGTTAAGCTGTACAACTGATTGACATTTATTCGCACTTCAAGCACAATACAGTGATGAGACCCAATAAAACCGCAGTAAAACGTTTGAATGATGCGAATATTTTAAAGAAGACAGTCAGTCTGTGAGTGAGTGATGTTCCCGCCTGAGGTGGCTCGGAGCTCACTGCATACGAATAAAACACCTGATCCGTTTTTTTTTTTTTTTAACTCTTGTAAGTGTGTGCTGATATTCTGAACAGTCTAAAGTCCCGGATTGACACGAACGCCCCTTGCTCCATCCATTCTCTTTAATGGAATATGAGGAAGAATAAATGGACCAGTCTAATAAGTCCAGGGGGGTTGAATACTTTTGCACACTTTTGCATATGGGGATGTGTTGAGGGACAGAATGATGGAAGTGTTCTCCTGTGTGGTTCCAGACTCTCAGTGGCTGCGTGGAGAGCGTTGAGGATCACGGATACCTCATAGACATCGGGGTGAGCGGAACGAAAGCCTTCCTGCCCAAAGAGAAATCGAAGGACGAAACCGAGACATCGAAAAAAGGTGAAAAAACCTTTCAGGGGGATAACGGCTCAACGATGAAGGATACTCGTATAAAAAAGGTAGAACCTTTTTAGACGGAATACATTTTTGTTTTCCTTTTCACAGATCTGAAGGTGGGTCAGTACGTGACGGCGATGCTGGAGGAGGTGAAGAACGAGGGACGGGTAACGCGTCTTTCTGTGAACCCTGCGGCTGTTAATCAGACCTACGCAGAGACGCATCATGGCTGGACGTTGAATAACCTCTTACCCGGGCTGCTGGTCCGAGTCAGCGTCAAGAAGGTAGATTCTTAATCTTCATCTCGCAATGTAATTAATACATGTTCCTAGCATGTGTTGGTGGTTTAGTGTCACCTTACAGTCCAAAGACATGCAGATTAGTCTAATTAGCATCCTGTCCTTGATGTACGTTGTCTCGTGTCCTAAGTCTTCTGGGGTAGTGTGTGCCTAACAGAACTGATCTCCCTTTTCTTTACGAAGGTGACGGCTCATGGTCTGATGGTATCGTTCCTCTCATCTTACACCGGACTGGTGGACTTCCTGCACGTCGACCCAGACAAACTGTCCACTTACAGTGTAGGGGACGAGGTAAGAGTCCACAAACGACTAGATCAGACACATAGATCGGACCAGCCTTGGCTCTCCATGAGTCTTGGTCAACCCATGACCCTGTCCTGAAGTTCCTCTGACCCAGTTGGGTGGCCAAGGCTCCCTTATCCAATGGTGTAGATCAAGTTGATGAAAGAATTAATGCTGGTGTCCGAACACACAGTGCATCACTGTTCTGTTCCGGTGGCATTTGATTATTTTGCATATATTTTTGATGAAGTATTCCTCTACACCTTGCCCAGGTGAGAGCTCGTATCCTGTACGTGGACCCGTCCTCTCGTCTGGTGGGTCTGTCTCTCCGCAGCCACCTCCTGCCACCAGGGGGCGTCATGTTGGACAACGTGATGAGTGAGCGAATTGGAGAGGTGGTGAAGGCCTGCAAGATGGCTTCCGTACACCACCACTCCGGCGCCGTGATGGAGCTTCCGGACGGGGCGTCGGCCTTCGTGCATGTGAGTAACACTAACCGCCGCCCACATGGAGGCGTACTCTAAGTGCGAGTTAAAGTTTTCAGATCTTGGACAGCATTCATGTTCGTTTAGGGGTTTCTTTATCCTGACACAAAGGGTTGGTACTTTATGATGTGTATGTGTTAAGAGTTTGTACGCGTCCCATGGGGAGTGTGTACATGTTAGTTTTTCTTCTCTTTGCTTTTTGTTGCCGAATAAATCTTACAGAATGCCAGTCTGCTTTAGGTTCTTGTCTCGTTTTAGTGACGAGTTGATATTTTCAGGTTATAAAAACGTTTATATTTTCCTGATCTCAGAAAAGCCATTTGGATGAACCCAAGGCGGAGTTTAACCCGAACCGACTCCTCGCTCAGCCTGAACACACACTGAGAATAACGGACTACAGCCCAGTGGAGCAGATCCACATGGCAACGCTGCGCAAGTGAGTGTCCCTGTCTGATGGTGTGTCTGTCCTTTTGTCCATCTGTGTGCTTGTCTGTCCGTGTGCCTGTGTCTGTCTCCATGCTCCTGCCTGTCTGTCCGTCCGTCCGTCCGCCTGTCTGCCCATCCAACTGTCTACCTGTCCGTCTGTCAGTCTGTCCGTCCACGTGCTTGTCGGTGTTGTTTGTTTATTTATTTATTTGTAGGTGTGTCTGTCCATCCGTGTCAATCTGCGTCCATGTCCATGTGTTTGTCAGGCCATGTCCTGTCTGTCTGCCTGCCTTTCTGTCCAACCGCTTGCCTGTCAGTGTGTCTTGTCAGTCCATGTGTCGGTCGGCATGTCTGTCCACCTGTGTCCATGTCCATGTCTGTCTGTGTCCATGTGTCTGGTCATCTATGTACAAAACAACTTTTTCAAGAATGCCTCAAAAGGCAGGTTAAAGATGATCTCTTTTGATATTTTAACACTCTCCTTGTCTTTAAGGACGATCATTGACGCGCCCTTCTTCAGCTATCGAGACATTAAACCAGGGCAGACCGTCGAGGTGAGGAAACACCTGCTGCACATCATCACTTTCCCTCATTGGTAAATGGAAGAACTGCAGGTCCTTACATGTGTGTTGTGTGTTACCAGGGCACGGTGCTGAGCCTGGAGCGCTACGGCATGCACATCAAAATCTCAGAGCACATCAAAGGCCTCGTTCCCAGAATTCACCTGGCAGACATCCTCCTCACCAACCCTGAAAAAAAGTACAAGGAAGGCATGAAGGTCAAATGTAAAGTGAGTGACTCTCGTGCTCTCGTTCTAATACGCTGGTGTTTCTGAGGTAACAGCTTGTTTACGGGGACTTGTGCGGTAAATGCACCACAGAATCTAAAAGGAATAATAAATGGGGTAAAAAAAAAAAGTGTCTACTTGTAAATGTTTACAATTAAGTTTATCCATGACTGTAATTAACATGCTTTAATTGGACTTCTCCTTTGCTGATTTCTTGGGAATTAAACCGTGTGTGTCTGGTCTGTCCAGGTTTTATCAGTGGACTACCAAAATAAGAAGATCATTCTGACCAGGAAAAAGGCGCTGATGGACTCTACACTTCCGGCGTTACTGTCTTACAAGGACGCCCGCGTGGGTCTCGTCTCCCACGGCTTCATCGTCTGCATCAGGGATTTCGGCTGCATCATGAAATTCTACGGTGACGTTAAGGGCCTGGTTCCGACGTCTGAGCTGACCTCCGAGCCCACAAACAACCTGAAGGGACTTTTTTACATTGGACAGGTTAGAAACATGGCTTTTAGTCAGATGTGATTTACTGCTCAATATGTGCCAGACAGTCTGGGGTTGATCATTTTTATACAACAATCTGGACGTCCCACAGAGTGATTCGAACACCGGTGTTTTGTTTGATTAGATGGGGTGAGCTGAGGGTTCAAGTAGATCAGTGTTTCAGAAATAGATTCCGAGCAGACATTCCAGTTTGAAGCAAGTTACAGAGTTGATGTGATCTCCAGGTACTAACGTTGGCAGTAGTATGTACTGAATATCCTGAGGATTTCGAATAAAGCAATGTCGTGGGACCCAGAACGCTCAGA
This sequence comes from Clarias batrachus, assembly GCA_003987875.1. Classification (NCBI taxonomy): domain Eukaryota; kingdom Metazoa; phylum Chordata; class Actinopteri; order Siluriformes; family Clariidae; genus Clarias; species Clarias batrachus. Next base: position 265,256 of record QMIH01000026.1, on the reverse strand, counting down.
ACCCAGACAGACCTCCCACAGAATACTCAGAACTCAGACAGACCCCGCACAGAACGCTCAGACCCCACACAGAACACTCCGAACCCGAACAGACCCCGCACAGAACACTCTGAACCCGGACAGAACGCTCAGAACCCGGACAGACCCCGCACAGAAGGCTCCGAACCCGGGTAGACCTCGGAAAAACAGTGACCTACTTTATTTAGTTCTATTTTACAAATCAAAAGCCAAAATCAAAATCCTCATCTTATGTATTGATAGAAAGAGTACAAACATGTGCAGTACTTTTTCTATCAATCTCAAAACCCTGGTATTCTAAGAATCCTATGCGTGAAATAAAATTTCATGATTTGAAGCTCGTGTGTGCTTTTATGTCCCAGCAACTCCCAAAAAAAACTAAATTGAGGAATGACATTTATCAGATCCAGCCATTCAGCATGATGTTAATGGCTGCATATTTGATTAAAAGCACATGTTCATGTTTGCTTTCTATCCATTTGGCCATTTTCATGTGAATGATGATCGTTTCTCGCTGACGTACAGCTGTTTTGTTTTTCTGTGTTGTTGATCAGGTGGTCAAAGCCAAAGTGCTGATGTGCGATGCTGAAAATGACAAACTGCTCCTGTCCTTTAAAAAAGTGACTCAGAGTGACATCGAGAAGGTCCCAAGGGTCAAGTTCGACTTTGAAGTTGGAAAGGTCAAGTATCGTTTACATTTTTTACTTATTTATGTTTTTCTGTGGAAGATCTTGTTCGTCCTTAAGAATGTGACCCAGTTAATCCTGGTCAAGGTTTAATCCACTACAATACCATTAACTGCCTATAGATGGCAGCACTCTGGGTAATTTTGTTCAGGTCTCACACAGTTGTTTTGTTTTTCATCTTCAGAAAGTGGAAGCGATTGTACGCAAGAAACACCAGACTGGCCTCGAAGTGTCAATTCTCCCAGAAGAAATGCCTGCTCTACTTCCCACAGTGCACCTCTCTGACCATGTGACCAACTGCCCCCTGCTGTGGGCGGGACTCCAGGAAGGCGACACCATCTCCGATGCTGTGTGTCTAAGCCGGAACAAGCAAAGCATCGTATCCTCTTGGGCTGAGTTAGCTTTTAGTGCAGTAGAGATGTTTATGGAGATTTAAGTTCAAGAACATAATTATGATGATTTCTCGTGGTCTTCGATCGGATAATTTATTAACAAGCCTATCCCATGAGCCCTTGCGTCAGTCAGTCTGTGAATAATGGTAGAAGACACTATGGAGCGGTTTGTAGAGATGTTTGCATTTCGCCATTTAAAATGCACGTATTATATAAAAAATCACTTTTTAGTTGTTTTAGAGGGCATTCTCTCCTGCCAGGTTCAATTCCCATTCAGTGCAGTTTTTAAATTTTTTACATTTTCTTTATTGTAGTCAATAAAACTATAAAGAAAACTACCCCCCCCTAATGTGACATCATATAAGAAGAGCCCTCCTCCCCCAGCTTGTTGTGTTGTTAAAGGAATACAATGTAAACTACAGGACATTTAATAGATCTTTTGAAGGTAGTGAGTACTGTTAGGGAAATAAATTTATTTATTTATTTATTGCCCTACTGTGTAAGACAAGTGACTTCTTCAAGGCTTACTTTTTGAGACTCACCCAATATGTTTGGACGTGAATGGAACTTCTAAGCTTAAGCTCGTTTTTCTGCCTTGAGAAGTGAAATTTTGCAAAAAATTTGCATCGGCATACGAATGAACGGTAGAAGAAGAAAACTGAGCCACTTTGAGTTTTTAAAGCATCCGGTGCATGTATTTTCTAAATGTTTGGATTAGTTTTCTATGCAAAAACATAGGAATTGGTAATATTGGTAATATGTTTGGCTGGCTGGAGTGGATTATCCGCATTTACATCATTTCCTATGGGAAAATGCGCCTCGCAATACAAACTTTCGCCTTAAGAACTCGCCTACGGACTTGACTATGCCGAGGTTCAGCTGTATTAGTCGAGTTTGTTTAGAATTGTAGCTAAACCTGAGAAATTTCCATATCAAATCGGGATATGTATAATATCACGATACTTATAAAATCGCAGCTGTATATCGTGATGATATTGTATCAGGTGGTCTGTTGTGATTTCCATTCCTGTCAATCATTAGGACTCTCTTGGTATTTGGATGTTTCTCGTAAAATTCGTCCAACATCCGAACTAGGATCTAGACTTTCTGTGTGATTCATAAAAATGAACCCGTATCAGCACGTAAACTAAGTGGAATTGAATTTCAGGCACCAAATCCACTCGATAGATTTACGCTCCAAATCCGGCCTACTTCTCATTTTCTGATGATTCGGTATCATTTGATTTTGGAGAGCGTCTTTCAGTTCGAGATCCTTTTTGCTGCGTCCTGTGTTTAAGGTGTTTCATCTTCACTGAACATGAATCTGCCTTCATCCTGCTGAATGTTCATTTATTTATCGATCTATCCATTCATCTAAGCTTTTGTTTCCCCTCTCTTGCTAAACACTGCATGAGTGAGGATTAAAATGAGTGCTTGATAGAATTATACCCTTTGACACGGTGTGCCCTGAAACACTTTTGCCCTCATGTTATCCATTGCCTGGCACAGCTTGTGTCACATGATCACCATTTAGCAGTGCTTAGCTGGCACAGTGGATTAGCGGCGTACGCGTCTCTGTAAATACAGTGGTGGTTTAAAGTATTGATTTCCAGCAGAAAAGAAAGTTCCCATAATCCCTTTTGCTTCTTAACCAAAACCGCACAGATTCTCAGTAAGAAGCCCTCGCTGATCGCGGCTTTGGAGACGGAAGGCTTGGTTTCGTCTTTCTCCGAGCTGCAGGTCGGGATGGTGATGGTGGGCTGGGTGAAGAGCATCATGCCGTACGGCGTCTTCGTCGACTTCCCTCACGGCCTGTTCGGTCTCGCACCCAAAGCTGTGAGTTGCCGCAACAGATTAACCCATGCAATGAAAATGCATCTATACCTGTTTGAGTTATCAGTCATAATTATAATGATGATGATGATGATGATGATGATCTGGCTTCCAGGCCATGAGCGATCAGTTCATCACCGACACCGCAGGAGTGTTTGAGATCGGACAGACGGTTCTGGCCAAGGTGACCAACTTGGATCAGGAGAAGCGCCGATTCTTGATCAGCCTAAAGGTATCAGAGGTGAGCTGGGCAGAGAGTGACACCCAGGCCAGACTTATCCAGGGTCAGCGTGAAAGACTAGCCGTCTACGACACAATCGCCACGAGAGGTAAGAGGAATAAATGATACAACCATTAGTAATGTTTAGGCAGTACGTACATAAACGATGTACTCTCTCTCTAGGTGACTCGCGCGTGCTGGAGCAGCTCTCCTCCGTGTCACTCGGGGATAAACTGAAGATGACGGTCGACGTGACCAGAGAGGACGGCTCGGTCACACTGACCTCAGATCAGCTCAGCGACGCCACGGTGCTGGCCTCCAAGCACCACGCAACGGGTCAGTCCACCAAGATACTTCACCTGCATGCATTCCTCGTTAACTGAACTCATTTCACTGACGTTCTGGTCCGGATGTTGGATTGTTTGTTTTTAGATGTGAACACAACTCCAGGCAATCAGGTCACTGCTGTGGTGCTTCACGTTGACATTTTGACCTCTGTGGTGCACGTGTCCCTCCTGCCAAGTCTCATGACGAAGAAGAAAAAGGTGAGGCCTAGCTTGTTTTTCAGAACTTTTTTTGAAAGTTTTTAAAGCGGCAGTGTGTCATTTTTAACACTGCATTAATAAACAGCTTTTACTTTATTCTCATCTACTTTGTTTTGATCTATATATGTCTTCAACCACAGCTGTTAACGTTAAGTTGTTGTTAGTCTGTCTGCTGTTCCCGTCGAGGCGTCGTCACAGCAGACCATACACACATAACTTTTGGCATAACCTTTTACACCGTATACCCTTCCTGATGTAACCAGTCCATTTTATCCGGGACTGGGACCGACACTGCATCCACTGCCTGGGGTTTGGGAATAGGGTTGTAATTGAACCCGGGCCTTCTGCATGGAAGTTAAGATTAAGTGAGCTGTTGAAAAGGGGTGGTGCTAAAGTCTGGTCCAGAATATAAGAAGAAGAAAATATTCCATCCATCAACCTCCATAGTCCAGCTAGGGACAGTGGAGGCCAATGGTGACCATTGTATTAATTCCCATTTTTTTTACGTCCTCATTCTCTCACACACACACACACTATGGGCATTTCGGAAACACTAATTACCCTAATCAGGGTAATTTAGGCTGTGGGAGGAAACCAGAATTATTATGATTAATATTATTATTATTATTATTATTATTATTATATTTTAGAGGTAGCGTTAAACATTGTGATTGTTACAGGTCTAAACACACCTCTAAAATGTACAACATCTTTAAGATGTATATGATTCTTTTTTTTTTTTTGGTTTCTCACTCATTATATAATTTGAATAAAATATATGTATGATGGGTGTTCAAGTCAAACCGGGACTTTTGGCTGCGCCGCGTTTAAGTAGCAGTAGCTCCCAGCTAAGCTCCTTTAATGTAATGTACAGTACAAGTGGTGATTGTGTGCAAGTTCCCAAAGAGAGATGTGTCTCCTGTGCAAGTGGCAACAAGCCATCTGTTGATTTTCAAGGATCAGACGGCCCACTCGTAGAGTTTTTGAGTCGTTGTTAAAACATGCAGATGTTTTGAACTCCTCTGTAAACGTAAATCCATTCTATGCTCTCATTCACGGAAAAAAAAAAAAAATGCCATCAAGTCCCGGATTGACTCGAACGCCACAGATTTACGTATAAATGTTGGTCTAATTGAATCAAATGTGAATGTAATGTAATGTTAATGAAGCTTTGCCTCTGAGCGTAATGGTGAGGGCGGGGCCTTTGACCTAGTAGATTTTCTTGATGAGATGAGATGTGTACCCTCGGGTTTTAGGTTATAGGTATATGAGCGGAGACAGGCTCAGGCATGAAAGTATGAGGAGTTTGTCACGTCATGGGGTAATAGACTAGACAGATTTTAATAGCAGGTAGATCACAGGAAGGTTTCTATTTCACTCTGATTTTGGTACTCTGGGTGGTATGATGGACCACATGCTATGTAAAAATCATATTGTTTCCTCATTTCTGCAGTTGAAGAAAGACACCCAGCACACAGCAACAGTCCAGTACATGGACAAAGACTTTGCCGTCATCTCATTGGGCGACACCGGTCACCTGACCCAGATTTCCACGACCGCCCACCCGAACGGAACGCTCCGGTTCGAATCGGAGAAGCTGTCCGTGGGTCGCGATCTGACCGTGACCGTGACCGAGCCGAGCAGCGAACACCTGGGGGGACGAGCTCTCGTGGGTCATCAGCTCGCATCGAAAAAATACACACACGGCAAGTCTCAGATGAGAGGTGAAGAGCACAAATATAAGATTGGGGACTTTGTAACAGCCACGGTTAAAAAGGTCAAGCCTCTGTGCGTACACCTGACGTTGCCGAACGGCGTCATGGGAAGCGTGCACGTCTCTCAGGTGGACGATTCGCCCAAAGTAGGAGGATTCCCCACGGCGTCCCTGGAGGTCGGCGCCGAGGTTAGGGGGCGGCTCATCGGTGCTCAGGAAATCCACAGCCACAAGTAAGATGTGTAATAAATAATAAAATAAAATAAAATAAATAAATAAATAAAAAGAAGATTCGATTTAATAACCGTGGTCACTTGAATCCCTGCACAGGTTTCTCCCCATCTCGCATCCTAACTTCGTCTTCTCTCGGCCGGAGATCACGCTTCTCCCCAGGTAGGTCAAACATGCTGAGCTCGGAAATAACGTTATTATATTCACATTCAGCATGACTACATTTTAGTGTTCCTTTCTTTCAGCAAACTGAGTGAAGACGTGACTGTCGCCTTACTGGAGAGGAAACCTAAACTGGAGTGCTATACCCCAGGACAGGAGATCATGTGCTATGTGTCGCGAGTAAGACGCTTGTCCATGTTGAAGCTTTCCATTTTGAAGCCTCATCATTGCACCTTTTTTTGACGTTGTTCCTTTTGCTGTTTGTACAGTACATTCCATCGACGAAGTGTCTGGAGGTCGCGGTGTCTCCAAACCTCTTTGGATCTGTGGAGCTGCTGGCTATGATCACTAAAACTAGAGTGAGTAGACTCGAACCCTCGACCATGGAGGCGCAAGGTGACGGTGCTCAAAAAGTTCAAACGCATCCGAGAGCCGAAAAAGACTAATGGAGCTAAAGGTCGCTAGGTTCGCTTTAACACTTAGCCGTTAAGTGCTAACTACGAACCTAACCCTTTTGAGCGCTGTATAAGGTTAGCTGTGTGCTGTTGCTTTTAGCCTAGCCGTGTTTGCATAACACAAAATAGGTGAGTGGTGGCTCAGTGTGTTAAAGCAACTCCAAGTTACTGTTCGGAAGGTCGGCGGTTCCAAGCCCCCGAACCACAAGGGCCCTTGAGCAAGGCCCTTAACTTTATCCGCTCCAGGGGCGCTGAAAACCTGGCTGACTCTGCGCTCGGACCGCTGCCTTCCAACAAAAAGCTGGGATGTGTGAAGAATAAAGAATTCCACTCTTATATGTGATGAATAATGACAATGACTTGGCTTATGTGAGGTCATAATAGGGAAGGAATCTGGTTTGCTTGTCCTGGTCCAAATGAATGGAATAAGGACAAGGCGCAGGAAATGATTTCCTAGAGTGAAGACGGAAGCGCCGTCGGATTGTCTGCAAATGACTAAAAAGCATAATAGCTTTTTGCATAATAGCTGACCTTTAAACTGAAATGGTGTTCTGTATTTAAAGATCTGCACTTAGTTTGGACTGCTGTGTGTAGGTTTAAAACTAAATAAATAAATAAATAATCAGAATGACACCTTCTGCTTTCTGTCCCAGGAGGCAAAGAATCCTCAGAAGCTCTTCCAACACGGCCAGTGTGTCTCTGCGAAGGTCGTCCGGGTCGCCCCCAAGAAATATTACCAGCTGGAACTTTCCCTTACAGGTAACTTTTTGAAATCAGATCCCCTTAAAGAAAAGTGGCTGTGTTAATAAATCATGAAGTGCTTTTAAAAAGATCAACCATTATCGTGCGCTCTCATGCCGTAATGAATGCAGAATGCAGTTCAGGTATCAGATACGGCTGACGCAGCGGTAATGGAGATGCACCCAAAAAAAAAAGAAAAAATTTTAATTGATTTTGGACTCGGAGTATTCCAGCCTTCCCAGTGCTCTTTTACTTTGCTGAATCATGCGCTGAATATACACGCGCACACTCGCGCACCCTGCTGCGATCATGACGCACGCCGAGCGGCTCCCTCGGGTGAGCTCATGGTTTCCTGTGTTTCCATAGGGACGCACGCTCTCGAGAAGGGGGTCGTTTCCATGGCCATGGTGAGGAAAATCATCCCCGAGGTGGGCTTGATTCTGAACCTGCCATTCGGGAATTCCGGCATGGCGTGCGTAACCGATTTAACGGACGCCTACGTGGACGCGCCGTTCGACCAGTACAAAGAAGACCAAGTGGTCAGGTATGAGTAAAATGAAGTTACATAACTTTGTTTAAAAAAAAAAAAACAATAGAATATAATGAAAGGGGGGAATAAACAATAAGATGTTTGGAAAGTAACCATTTACGTGTATGTTTATAAGCAAAACAATATTTGCAAATTGTGTTCCAGATGCTGTATTATTGGTGAAGAAGACGGAAAGTTCCAAGTATCTCTGCGTCTCTCCAGGTACATTTCAGCACCGCGTCTCAAAGAGGGGTCTGGTGAAGGAAAAAAAAACTGGAGAAGTAAAAAAGGGACATAGGAGGGAAAGAAATCGAGACCACGTGACTCATACTTTCGGCGCCAAAATACGGAAAGGGCGCGCTCCGAGTACAAACTGAATGTCTGTATATTTTAGGCCAAGCTGAAAGTAAAACTCAGCTACTCAGAATTCTCTCCATACCTGTTTAGCAACGCACTTGTTAATCTGAGTATTATCTTTCCCTTTGTTTCGAGTTCTCGCAAACTTTTTTGGAAAAAAATTAAAGCTAAGGGAAAATAATTTTTTTTGTTTGCAAGATCTTTTTGATCGCGAACTTTTGCGATCTATCGCGAACATTTTTTTTTCCTAGCAAAATTTTTTTTCACCCATATCCTGTTAGCCTATTTATTTATTAAAGAATTTATTTATTTATATCACGAACCTTTGCGTGATCCCGCAAATTTAAAAAAAAATGCTAGAAAAAAAGATTTTTGTTCGAGATCTTGCGATCAAAAATTTTTTTTTTTCCTAGCATAATTTTTTTTTCACCCATATCCTATTAGCCTATTTATTTATTTATATCTCGAACTAGAGAAGTTTTTTTTGTGAAAAAAAAAAAAAAAAACTAGAGAATTTTTGTGCGAGATCTCGCAATGTTTTTTTGAAAAAAAAAATTGAAGCTAGAGAAAGAATTTTTGGTCAAATTTTTTTTTTTCCACGCATATCCTGTTAGCCTATTTATCTATTTATTTGCCTCAATTTCTTTTCCTCCAACGTTTATTTTTTTACACCCATGTCCCTTTATGGACTCAGTACTTGGGGTTCATCTAAAACAAAATTATAATAATTTTAAAAGGTTGCCGTCAAATTTATTGGGCTGCATCAAGCAAAGAAATCAACTAATGAGAATCGATATTGCAGGAATTGGGTTACGAACTGTCGACTTGGCAGAAAGAACCTGGTCAGAAACGCTTAAAAACTGAAACCCTTAGTGAATTTGCATTGTTACCCAACAACAACAAAAAAAAACGACAGTAGAAATCAGAATTTTTCTTTCATTTTGAAAATCAGGGCATTACCACATGCAAAGTGCAACAAGAACCGACAGGATTGGGACCATAATGAAACCAATTATTACTTTTTTGTTTTTTTATTAAAAAAAATATATACATTAGTGCATGCTGTTTTCTCATGTCCGTGTGACGTAGGATCCAGTCTGGAAAGTTTTCGAAGGTCAAAGACGTGGACGTCGGCTCCGTGTCGGACCTCCGGGAGGGTCAGATCATCCGGGGTTACGTGAAGAACGTCGGCGAGAAGGGCATATTCGTGAGGTATTACACGTTTCATCTGGATGCTGTTTACTTTTCCTCCTTTGGTCTTCCATCTGTTTCTCAAGCGGCCCATAGCCGTGATGTGTTTCCAATCAGTAACTGGGAACTTCTCTGTTTATTTTTGCGGAAGGTTATCCAGATCAGTCACGGGACGGGTCCTGTTCCAACACGCCACAAACTACTTTGCAGGCGACTCCGACTTGTTCAGCCAACACGTCGCCCAGAATGCACTGCTGACAGCCAAAGTCCTCCAGTAAGATTAAACAGATAACGCCTCATGTCATGGCTCTTCTTGTCATGAATCTGTTATGGGTGCATGTTAGTGGTGAATGCTTTCTCAGGACAAGCCTGGCTTGTGAAAGGCAATAAAGTAGAACGATGTGGCGCGAGAGGCTTGCTCGGGTGTCCGGTTACATTATTATTTTTTTCAGGATCTTAAGGATTCTCCAATCTTGTACTGTAGTTATCGTCTTCGACGTTATTTATTTATTTTTGTTATTCAGCCATTTTTCCAGTCATGACTGCAGTTTCCTCCACGCTGGCGTCAGCTCAAACTGCCTCCATTTGCTCGGAATCGATCCGGACTCAGCGGGCCGTCTTCGCTCTGATACTCAGCCTTGGCAGCGCGTGACGTCTCCGGCTCGTCCTCTTCGCGTTTTTCACGCTGGCTTCTTGTAAAGGCATCTCTCTTCCCTCTCCATCACCTACAAACGTTGCTGTGATGAGATGATGACAGCTTTACTCATTTTCTATTTGTCTTACCTTCTCATCTCCTGCCAACACTCTCATACCTTCCTTTCGTCTCACAGGTTTCCTGTAAGCGTACAGTCTGTCTAATCTGTAATGACACGTCTCTTCTTCTCACCGGTGCCACAGGGAGGTTCACTGGAGGGTTTTCGCTCGGGTGGTGTCTGACAATCATATATTAGGATATCTATCTCCTATACAGTGCATGTGTGTATATATACTATGTATGTATGTATGTATGTATATAATGTGTGTGTGTGTATATAATACACACACACACACACACACACACACATACCATACTGTGTGTGTGTATATATATAGATATATATAAATATAAAAAACGCACGTTAAATGTGCATAACTATAAAGTTCGCCAGTATTTGATTTATTGTTGTTTTTTTTTGTTTTGTTTTTAATCATTTTATGAAATAATCGCTACGTCCGTCTCGTTTCATTTAAAGACATTCTACAGTATGTACACCCAAACCAGGCATTTCCTGTCTCTTATTCATAATGCAACATAAACAACCCTATACTCCTCCATAGACTCTGCGCTTTAGAGATTTCCCACTGTGGGATTTGTCCGTGTGTTTGTGTTCAGCATTGACGCAGAGACGGGCCACGTGGACCTCTCTTTGCTCCCGGAGGACACCGGAGGAGCAGACATTCTCCCAGAATCCCTCGGGCTCCCGCTGCGCCTCAGGGGGAAGGAAAAGGAGAAGTACGACAAGAAGAACGCGACGAGGAAGCGCAAGATGTCCGAGAGCAAACAGGTGTGTGTGTGTGTGTGTGTGTGTGTGCATATACATTTTTTTTTTTAAAGTCCAACCCTAGCTCTAATGGATCAGCGTCCGTGTAGAGCTCGGTATGCTCTCCTCATGTGTTTCTTCTGGGTTATCTGGTTTCCTTCTATACTCTATCACGATATCATCGAGTACTATTTTGAGCGATTATGATTAAGGAAGACTATGACTGTGTTATGTATCATCATTCCCCTCCCCCGCTCGGCTTTAGTTTGATTCTTACCTCACACTTCATTCAGCTCTCTCAGTATCTTTCGGTTCATCTCTCTCTCTCTCTCTGACATTTCCTCTCTTTGTTGAGAGAAACTGCGGTGCATGTTGTATTTACTAAGCAAAGGCACGTATGCACAGAAAGGAATGCATTTCACCCAGTGTATGTATGATATCCCTGAGCTGTGTTTAAAAAAAAAAGAAAAGAAAAAAAGTTGCTTCTGCAGTATGATGGATGTTCGAGTCAAACCAGGACTTTTGACTGCGAACGCAGTTATGAGGTTTAAAAACTCCCGTTATTTCCCTATATAATATATTCCTGCTACACTAATGCACATACTGCTAGGACACGATCAAGGTCGAAAGTTTTCTCAGGCTCCAGAGTCAAGATCGGAAACGCCGGCCTCCCAGGATCTCCAAACATGTGGAAATGGCTTGGGTGAGGGATCCACGTACATGTAATGTGCAAGTGGTGTTCGTGAAGGATAGTGTGTACTATTAATAATCTGTATGGATCAAGCGTTCCATTCACGGGAACGACCGCAGTGACCTCTCGTTCAAGGATGCACGAATCTTCAAACCATTTGCACCATTCGAATATTTTAGTGCAGCAAAATCAAGTCTCATCACCGTACTTGTGCCCGTCAATAACGATCGCTTTCACACCTTCATTCACAAGAAATTTCAAAAATCATGAGTCCCAGTTTGACTCGAACACCCCTTGCAGTTACTTCTCCATTGTTCTGCTTTCGCAATCACTTCTCTTTCCGGCCTCCTTGATTCGTTTACATTTACAGCATTTGTCAGACGGCTTTTATCCAGAGCGAGTTCTTTTTATTTTTGTATTTTTCATCTCATTATACAACAATTGAGGGTTAAGGGGTTTGAACCTGAGACTTTCCGATAAGTAGTCTCACACCGTAACCACTGAGCTCATTCATTCACGTCTCTTAAAAAACTGAAAACAAAACCAGTTTTCTCAAACAATGTTAAAAAGAATGGAGCGATATCCAGTACACTCGCTAGTCTCCGGTTCTATATGAAACACTGTAAATCATTATGGTTCCTTTTCCTATTATAGGTTTGATTATTTTCTTTCGTCAAATGCTTTTTGTCAGCTTTTTTTTTTTTTTCTGTCCTCCTCATTCTAAAGTCTGATAAGAACATCAATGAGCCGTAACATTATTACGTGATTACGCATCGTGCCGCTGCCACATGATCGGCCAATAACGGCATGAACATGCAGCGATCCTAATAAAATGGCCAGTGAGTGTATCCTGTTCGATTTGACTCTCGGACAGAATGAAGCCGGGCAGCAGAAGAAACTCAAGAAAGAAGAAAAGGACTCGGAGACGAAGATGAAAAAGAAGAAACAGAAGGAGTCGAAGAGCTCGCCAGCTGAAGATCAGGACAGCGGAGTCGAGGTGTATTTTCGAGAGAAGGACAAGGCGAAGAAAAAGGTGAGCACTAGTAAATGTGCTGTATTCATAGGATGATTATAGATAGCTAGATTACACACAAAGTGGTCTCTCTCTCTCTTTCTCTCTCTCTTTCTCTCTCTCTCCCCCTCCCCCTCTGTCTCTCTGTCTTTAGGGTAAAAGTGGGACTGCATCCTCAGCCGAGCCCAGCAGGCTACAGGTAGCATCCGATTTCTCCTGGGACGTAGCGCTGAGTTCACTCAAACCTGCATCATCTGCCCAAACTGCATACGAGTCCAGCGATGACGAGCAGGACGAGCTCAGCAAGGTGAAACTAATCCTATGGCTTGCATTGAGTCCGTTCCATAACTGTATATACAGTGCTGTGAAAAAGTATTTGCCCCTTTTTGTTTCTTTTTTTGGCACATTTGTCAGACTTAATGATTGAGATCGTCAAACAAGTTTTAATATTAAGTGTGACCGATAACCAGAGTAAATAATAATAATAATAAAAAATCAATTTTTAAATGATAGTTTTGTTTATTAAAGGAAAAAAGGCATCCAAACCTACCTGGCCCTATGTTACTCCTTTTCCAATGAGGCGGTTCCAGAACTAGTTCAGTGCCAAATTTCTAACCAGTTCTTTGTTTCCAAAAAACACTGCTGGTCTTCAGACAGAACAAACGGTACCAACACTTAACTCACCTAACTAAAAAATTATAATAAATATAAAAAAATATAAAAAATACTCACTAATGCAGTGGGCAGCTCAAATGCTTTCTAGTAAAGAATGCTAGTTCTCCGTTGTTGTTGTTGTTGTTGTTGTGCTTTCTGCTAGCATTTTTTTTTTCCACTAGCATTGCTGCTACTGCTAGCAATGTCGCTAGCACTGGCGCCAACATTGCTGGGAAAATTGAGGCATATACAGTGACATAATGACGTGGATCTCTACTCAATGCAAAAATCAGTCCAGTTCCTAGAAAGTTCAATATTAAACCGGCACTAGCATCAGACATGAACTGGCACCAGGTTCACTTTGGTAGAAAAGGGACTTGTGGAAAAATGATTCTCCCTTCCCCCTTCACTTTCTTCCTCCAAATTATCTGAATCACTCAAGTGAAAATTTGCAAAAAAAAAGGGAAGAGGGGGCAAATACTTTTTCACACTACTAATCCCAGAAAAACGCACCTCTCCTCAACCTGTCCGTTTCCTCCCTCAAAGACGGCAAAGAAGTCCCGGCGGGAGGTGGACCTAGAACGTAAGGAGGCGGAGCTCAAGCTCAGCAAGCTGGAGGCGGAGCTCATGGAGCCGTCGTCCCGACCGGAGAGCGCCGAGGCGTTCGAGCGTCTGCTGCTCTCGTCCCCGGACTCGTCTCTGCTCTGGCTGCAGTACATGGCCTTCCAGCTGCAGGCCACACAGATCGAGCAGGCTCGCACCGTAGCCGAGAGAGCGCTCAAAACCATCTCCTTCAGGTACGTGCCTGGGAAGGTAGTCGGCTCCAAAATTATTGGCACCCTCGGATTAAAAAAAAAAAAAAAGATGTCTCTGTGTCTGTTTTGTCTCCTACAGCTGGAAATTTAAGTCCTATTCTGAACATTCTAAGAAACTAAGCTTTGAAGCTCTCTCATTGATTACTCTATTTATAGGGAGGAGCAGGAGAAGCTGAACGTCTGGGTGGCTCTGCTCAACCTGGAGAACATGTACGGAACCGAAGAGAGCCTTCAGAAAGTGTTCGAGCGAGCCGTTCAGTACTGCGAGCCCATGCCTGTGTACCAGCAGCTGGCAGATATCTACGCCAAGTCCGACAAGATCAAGGTGAGAATCAATCGGCTCTTTGAATAAACACCAGGATCATCCCAAATATCGACTGGCATTTTAAAGACAATTAAAAAATTTTTTAAAAATTATTAATTTGCCAATTTTTTGGAATTTGAAAGCAGTGTGACAACAAGTATAGTTACTGATACATGTGTGTGTGTGTGTGTGTGTGTGTTTTACATGTAGGAAGCAGAGAGCTTGTATAAGAACATGGTAAAGCGCTTCAGGCAGGAGAAGGCCGTGTGGCAAAGTTACGGGTCCTTCTTGCTGCGTCAGGGACAGAGCGACGCTGCCAACGCTCTCCTCCAGAGGGCGCTCCAGAGTCTGTCCAACAAAGAGCGTGAGCAATTTTTTTATTTATTTTTTTTTATTCCATTATTCTTTTTCTTTTAAAGTGCAGTTGCATTGAAACATTGACCTCTGCGCCCTGTTTGCTGTTCCAGACGTGGACTTGATAGTCAGATTCGCTCGGATGGAGTTCCAGTACGGGAACGAAGAGCGAGCCAAGGCCATGTTCGAAAAAGTCCTGAGCAGCTACCCCAAGCGCACTGACCTGTGGTCGGTCTTTATTGACCTGATGATGAAGCACGGCTCGCAGAAAGACGTCAGGTGTGTGGCCGGTTGATTCGTAAGGATTAACAACTGAAAAAAAAAAAGTTGTTCTAAAGTTCTATAGAGTGTTTACAGTCATGTGACCGGATGCCGCCGTTCTGGCGCCTTTAGGCAGTGTTGAAGTTATGATCCTGATCCTTGGTGTAAATTTAACATCTATATAAAATCTAAATAAATATTTGTATTAGTAGCAAAATTAACTTCAAATAAAGTAGAGAGAGTGTGATGAGTTTACAATCACAACCTTCGGCACTGTGAGAAAATGACGTCTTGGCGAGTAAAATATTCTTGGCTCTGTCCAAACCTATCAAATTTAGTATAATTTTTTTTAAGTGCACTTTTTTTCTTTTCTTTTTTTTTTAAACCTTATATATTATTATTAACCTTATTTCTAGTCAAACATGAGGGTCAGTCGATATTTATCCACACAGTGCATTCGTGGCTCTCAGCTCAGTCTAAAAAAAATTTAAGGTTATAATGTGTGTATGTATTTATAAAAACTCCCTCATGGGGGAAAAAATGGACAAAGAGTATCGAAAAGCAAGAAGATTATGTCGAAAAACTGATGCGTTCGTCTTTTCTAAAAGTTCATTAAAATAAGTCATTTTTCCCTCGCACTCGTGTTCCTAAAATTTCAATTTATAAAAATGTAGTGGCAGGTCTAGCTCAGTGGTTAAGGCATTAAGGACTACGGTACGGAAAGTCCCAGGTTCAAACCCCACCACCACTAGCAAGTATACTGTATATAGCTCCATTCTAAGGGTTTTTTAAATTATTTTTAAATGTTGTATGAGAAAGCAGAGGTTGTTTTCAGTTTTTTTAGGGACGTGAATGAATGAGCTCAGTGGTTAAGGTGTTGGACTACTGCTCGGAAAGTCCCAGGTTCAAACCGTTACCCTCTCTCGTAACCTAACTCTCAACTGCTCAGATGTACAGTATAATGCAATGAAAATGCGAGTCGATCTGGATAAGGGCGTCTGCCGGCTGCTGAAATGTAAATGTGTGTGTCAAATATATCAGGTCCTCTTAGCAGATAATTTTGCGTCTTTGAAGAAATACATTCTAAATGATCTGGCAACAGAACAAGACATTTGTCGCTTGCACTTTTAGGAACATTTGACTAGAAATTATAAGCTTAATAATAGAATTTTTTGGTTCGTTGTAAATTTATTTGAAGAAATTCTAAATAGTGTGGCTGGACTGATACTAGGATTATTTTACTATATAAGAACAGGTCAGACGTATTTCCGTCAACTGCATTATCTCAGCATAGATATGTTAAACATACTGTAATAATTTCCACCTGGATCTGCCATCTGCATCACGACCCAGCAGGGATTTGGTATAAATAATTCTATATTCTTTATCCCTCACTTTTCCAGCTGTTACGGTTCAATAGAAACCAAGCTTACAGTAAAATAACGTGAAAAGTGGATTAAAGAAAAAACGATGATGTTAATGCCAGACACTCTATACAACTTAGTTTGCAAAAAATAAAAAAAATAAATAATAATAAAATATATATATTTTTTATACATATACATAAATGTACTGACCTGAGCTCTGTTTATCATTTCTGGATTCTTGAGTTCTAATTATTATTTATTGACATGATTTCTGGATGTCGGTTCCTTTAAACTTAAGCACTTGAGCAAGGTAAAAACAAAATGAAAAAGAAAAAAAAAGAATGACCCCTAATATTCTACTAATTCTAAGAATAATCTAAATAATCTAAAATAATTTAAATAAAAATGCATTAGCGTAAAATCTTCAATCAGAACAGCTATTTCATACGTAGTAATGCATGTAACCAATCATAGATGAGATTGAATTCTTGTAACCAATCATAACGCAGAAGGCGGGAGTAATCGGAAGAAAAATGAAAATAAAGGCTAAAAAAAATTAGAATTGAAGTAATATTGTCCATAGACAGTGGACGAACCATAATGCATTAAGCGTAATGTGTGTGTGTGTGTGTGGCAGCTTTAGCAGAATTAATGTTCGGATTAACGTTAAGCATCCGATCTCAATCTGAAATGGGGTAAGCGAGATGAAGCCCGCACAGCTCCAGACTGTAATCTATTCTAACGTTTCCCCTCCAGGGCTCTCTTCGATCGCGTGGTCCACCTGAGCGTCTCGGTGAAGAAGATCAAGTTCTTCTTCAAGCGCTATCTGGACTACGAGAAGAAGCACGGCACACCAGAGAGCATCCAAGCAGTCAAGCAGAAAGCCGTGGAGTACGTGGAGTCTAAAGGGAGCAACGCCGCTGACTAGAACAGGCAGCCGTTAAATCTCAGGAACCGGCAGTCGTGCGGGCGGTAATCCTGTCCGTTCGGGTTCAGGAGGACGGAATGCATCTTCATTACGCCATTATCTCTGGTTCCTGGTAAAACCGCATCAGTCTCGCTAGTCTGGATTCTTCCGTGGAATCTAATTGACGAACTTAATGGGACTGATGAACATACGGCCAGAAGAAAACCGACGCGGATGATTAAGATGCTGATCAATAATTGTATTTTTTTTTATAGATGGAACAGGAAAATTAAAAGAGGATTAGATGTTTGTTCTTGTATCATGATTGTGATGTAATTAAAGTGTTCCAAATCATTCAGCTTTATCCACAAAACATTTTATTCAGAAAAAAAAAAAATCAAACTATACAAAATAAAAAAAAATTGGCAATGGGTTGGCCCTGATACATATTCGATATTAGGGATTACAGTTTAACTGCTGATTATTAGTTCATATCGTCTTATTTCTTCTCACTATACAACGCCCGATAAAGCTCTCGAACAGCACAACACAAGTTATTTATCTACCTACACGAGCCTTTAAACGTCAGGCCGAAACAGACTGATTATCATGCATTTCTGTCATGTCTGCTTAGTCACACGCTGAACAGCGCTCGTCACACACTTCGATGTTGTTTCTCATTAGTTGCTTAGAGGCGCCTCGTGAGACGAAAACCGCCGATCTGTTCGCCCGCCTCGTGCCTCTCGTCCTCACCTCTCTGCAGCGCGCTAAACTTCTCGCACTAATCTGGTCACAAAGTCCAACTCTTTTTTTTTTTTTTTTGGTTCTTGCCAATCAGGTGCTTCTCATCAAGTCCACTAGGCCTCCAGTAGTTGGTGCATGTTGGAGTGTATTTCATCGTGTTGGTGATCAGATCTTGTGTGCTCCAAGTAGGACAGCTCTGGAGACGATAAACATGGGCGTGGCCCAAGTTGTTTGGGTTTTGTGCCATGTTTTTTCGATTTTTTTTTTTTTTTTTTTTTTTTTTTTTTTTTTTTTTTTTAAATAGGATCACACTTCCTCAGGATCTTGTGGCCCCTCTGCTCCACGCGGTGTGGTGTGCAGCCGCATGATGGGCTTGTTGCACATGGGGCAGACACTGCGAATCTCCAGCCATTTCAACAGGCACCTGAAAAGAACAGTATGAGGAGATTACTGCGAGACTAATGCATTTCTATAGAACTACAGTAGTTTGCATGACGCTTTTTGGTTTTGTAATTCGGGGCCAAGCAACATGCACTTTAACGTGAGACGTTTAAATATCAGCGACTGAGCAGTATAGAGTCATGTTCGACAACCCATCTGAACTTGGAACGATTGATTGTTCATGAAGGACCACAACCAAATACCTATTTTTAATCATGATAAAAAACTAAGCAATATGTAAGACCCACTGACATAACCGCCAGTTAAACCTAGCTGTAACAACATGTAGACAAGCACGTGATATCTAATCTACAGCTAGAACAGTTCCTCAAGCTCAGCTGGTGGGTGCTTTGATGTTGTTGTTTCATTCCTTTGATTTAGTAACATTTTTCTTTGTACCTGTTGAATTTAATCTCATTCAGGTCAGTGAATGTAGTCATTTTTTTGTTTTTTGGTCCTGAGAGTTTTATAACTCATGACTGCATGATGCACTATAAAAATCATTCTGAAATTTTTTTCTTAAAGAAAAAAAAAAAATTAACAAAAGATTTGCCTGCCAATAGATTTTAATTCTGACTACTCTATTTCTAGTGGGGGAGCAAGTGGTGGTTCAAATGGTTAAGGCTTTGGGTTACTGATCAGAAGGTCTGGGGTTCGAGCCCTAGCACTGCCAAGTTGCCACTGTTGAGCCCTTGAGCCAGGACCTTAACCCTATCTGCTCCAGTGGCGCTGTATGTTGGCTTTGACCCCAGCTTCTTAATCTGGGACAGTATCGGGAAAATAAATAATTCCACTGTGCTGTAAGGTATAAGGAGTTACTGATCAGAAGGTCGGTCGTTCGAGCCCCAGCTACACCAGGTTGCCATTGTTGGGCCCTTGAGCAACGCCCTTAATCCTACAGTCTTATGCAAAAGTTTAGGCACCCCTTGATAAATAACAGATTTTGGTGATTTTCTTTTTTTTATGAAAAAAATGTTAACACTGTCTCTCTTGGAAATGGAAAAATGCACAATATTTTCAGCAAATGATTTTCAGATCCAACAAGCTGTTTAGGATCTGAAATCTTGTAAAAAGAATCTAAGACTCTGGAACTCTTAGGGTGCCCAAGCTTTTGCAGAGTGCCGCCATAATGTTTTTATTTTTGTTCACTTTATGGCATAAGTAGTAAGTATGCATCAATGTTTGCTGAAAATATTGTGTGAAATATTTTTTTCTATTTCCAAGAGAGACTGTTTTAACAAAAAAAAAATCAAAATCTGTTCTTTATCAAGGGGTGCCTAAACTTTTGCATAAGACTGCTATCTGCTATATCATGGCTGATCCTGTGCTCTGACCCCAGTTACACTGGAATATGCAGAGAAAGATTTTCACTGTGCAGTAAAGTACAGTATATGTGACAAATGCAGGCTTAAATTAACTTAATATTAAGGATTTTGTTTTTAATGAATGAAAAGAAACTAGGACTCAGGACTCCGCTCACTAGCGTGCCAGAGGCAGCATTGGCGCTTTAAAGCTGGGAGTTATTTTCGATGTCAGGTGTAAGTGGATGCCACAAGCGGGGAGTTGCGTATATCAAAAGCGCTAATGAATGCTGGCGGGGAAATCGTCATAAGATGCGTTTTTGATATTTTAGCCCCGGTTGGCATGATGCTCGACATCCACCGGGTCCCTGCCAAAGCTTTCCAGTCATGTCCTGAAGTCTGTTTCATTTGGCAAGTGCATGGTAAACAAGTTTTACACTCGCCTATGTGCGAATCTTAACTTGACAAGTTTGCTTTCTTTCTTTTTTATTTTCAGAAATAAGCTAGAACAAGTGCTTACTTCTTATGGAAGGTGTGCGAGCATGGACACACGCCCAGTTCGTCCCGGGTTTTAAATTCCTCCAGACACACCGCACAGGGTTGCTGTTTGAAAAAAACAAAACAAAAGAAAAACAAATAAACAAAACAAAAGATCAAACACATTTGAATCTTTTCATCACTTCTTAAATAATTGAAGTAACAATAAAGCCCATCATGCTTCCCAGGTACTGGTTGTATAATTTTAAATAGTTAAACCATTCACAGGCTCAAGCTTGTCTCTTTTCAGCTTCACCATATTACTCTCTTGAGACTTGCATTTTGAAAACCACCTGCATTCTAAAAAATGTGTGAAAAGCTATTCGCTAGTGAGATTTTCCTCCTTGAGGTCTGTAAAAACCAGGCCAGATGGAAGGTAGAAAGAAAGTGCACCGACTTTACACCCACACACCCACATCACGTCTCCGCGCCAAGACGTATAGTTTACACACGAACACACAAATTCACCACATGAGAGCTCGCACACGTACTCCGAGAAGGCTCAGCTTCTTCCCTGCCCCTTTCAGCACCACCTGTTAAGGGAGACATGAACGCGACATGAGCTAACCGGGCAACACTTCTATATTTTCTATATTACATCCTTATTTTTTATTCACATGTATTACTCCTTAACCGTAACAGCAATTTAATATCATGAATGACATTTAGCTGGTGCGTGGCTTTGAATCAATTCAAGTTCAAGTGTGGCTCATAGACCCCAAGGGTCAGATGACACGGTTTATTACATGTGCCAAATGTCTTGTGTCAGGCTAGTAAGCACTACTGCGAGGTCATCATCTGAAGGTCATCTATGAGGCGTGAGATTGGGTTTCATGGTGACGAATAGGCTACGGAGCTTATTCTATATTTACATCCTCCATTCCTAAACCCACACATCCTGCATGGTAGTAGGATTGAATGACTGCTGTTGCAGAATCACCAAAAGTGTTAGTGGTGACCTTAACGAGCACTTCCCCAAGATTTACCCTTCCAATAAGAAGCGCTTTAGATTAAACATCAAACAAGCATAACGGCGGCCTTATTACTGTACCTCATTGTAGCTGTATTGTTGTCTAGTGTCTTGTTGCTTCAACCTGCAAAGGCAAAGAAAAACATCAAGACCACCTATACAGTACTTCCTGTATGCGTACTAAATGCAGTTTAACTGTATCTGGAGAGACCAAATACTGTACTTCCCCAAAACCATTCTGCATGCTGTTTGAGTTCTACTCAAGCACTGCTGCTACAGTCATAAAGATGATGCAAGATGACTCATTCGCTATATCCTTTCTCATCCTTTATCCTCTAAATACTGTACATCTGGCTTTACGTTGAGTCTGGTTCCTCTCTAGCGTTCTTCATGTCATCTCAGGAGGCTTTTCCTTGCCATGGTCTTGTACGTTATAAAGCAATTTACATTATAAAGCAATAATACGATTCACATCTGGATTTCTGTATAGCTGCTTTGTGGCAATGACGCTGTAAAAAATAACTTTAACTTGTATGTTTTATGAATTATTTGTGACGCATGTCACAGTGCTCAGCCAATTTGGTTTATATGCTTAAAATAGAGGAAGTGGTAGGAGTGTGATGAAATGTGTAAGAAAAAGAGGTACTGGCCTATAACAGCAAAAGACACACTAGTTTGTCTGCGACTGAACTCTTCAGATACAGAAACAATATACTGGTTTTAGTATTAAATCTATCGTTTACTCAATATCTACTGTATGGTCAGCCATAAAGGCTAATATTCCCCGAGCCTAATGCAACTTTAAAACACAGAGAGTGGTGTACACCAAATTAAATGAGGCCAGCATGAGTTTGGTGCAACCAGTATGCATGTGTGCTCGCACCTGAACAAGTAGCAACAGAAGATGACACTGAGCATGAAGATGAACAGGCCGATGCCCAGCACGATAACGTAGACGTTGAGCGGCAAATGGTACAAATCTTCCGACGACATATCGCAGTGTGAGCGCTGCAGTCCTCCTCCACAAAGGCAGCCTACATGTACACAAACAAAGCATCCAGTCACTCCCTCGTATGAAGATACCCAGTCGATCGGTAGGGGCTGGAAAAGGGTCTGTTCATAAAAGCAGGGGCAAATATTTGGCCAGGACGACCAGTGGCTTTCTGGTCGCTGTCTACACGCTCTGTGCCAAGGGAACTCTGGGTAATTAGCAATGCACAAAGCAAACATGGAAGACTGTGGAGACTGCCTCCAACAAAACCACCATCTGGCCCTTCAGAGATGAGCACCTGGTGTGTGTGCCTGCGTACGTGTGGGTTAGTGACATAAAGATCCCCATTCATACCAAAAAAAAAGAAAAAAAAAGGAGTTTTGTGGGTTACTTTCATTTATTCATTATGCATAGAAGTAAGAAATAAAAGTCAAGCTACTTAGAAATTTGATGCATGACATGTATTTCATGAAGGGTTACTTCCAGTTATGAACCCTGCTATGGTTCATGAATGGATTTGATGGTAGCGGTGGCTTGGTGGTTAGCGATTGCACCTCCTTGCACCTCCAGGGTCAAGGTTTGATTCCTGCCTCGTGCTTGGTGGATTTTCCTCCAGACATAACTGGCGTTCCCAAACTGCACATGGTGTAACCTGATTCCTTATTTTAAGTAATTGCTATAGAAACAACGAAAATATCATCCTCATGGGGAGCACCTGTCGCTGTCGCCAGTGTCCTAGACGGCGCCCTGACGGATGAATATTCACAAAACGGTATTCCTGTGGTTCTAACACCAAACTATTTGTTAGCTTATTTATTTATTTAATATTATTTAACAAACGTGTGACATCATTCGTTCCTTAAACCATTTCTCACTGGGCATCTCCGTGGGGACTTGGGACACTAGGGCCCAACCAAGCGCACACTAACAGACTACGGGCAATCCAATCTGTAAACACCAATTAACCTAATCAGCAAATTTACATTATAAAGCAATAATGCGATTCACATCACGTTTAAAGAGAAATAGTTCCAAAATGAACAGGCGACAGCTGTCCAAACGCTCGCTTGGAGGGTATATATTGAAAAACACCTAGCTATAAGTGAAAGGAACAGCTATACATGCAACCCCAGACAGGTGCAAACGTAGCTGATTTACGAAATGTTCGGTGTCACATATTTTTACCAGTTACTGTGTCTGGACAGGGACACAACACAACATCGCAGGGGGACCAACGTTCACTGGGCTGAGGAACTCCACCAAGCCATGTACCCATGAGGACTCGAACCCTCAACCCTGGTGGCGAGAGGCCACGGTGCGAACCACTACGCCACCTATGTGTGACAGCGTAAAGACAACGATAAAGACCTCAATCGACTATAGAATGAGCTGCGTCTAAAAGTAGTTACTTTGATCTGATGTCCAAACAGGAAATTTGATACAATGTTTCGGAACAAAGGAAACATTCTGAAACGACAACAAAGACAAACAAGGATCGAAACAATGGAGGGTTCTGTAGTGGATCTGCTTACCGTTACACCATTGGAATGGCTGCATGTACTCGTACACGGAACTCAGCGCGCATCTGAGCCGATACTCTCACCGAGCCCGCGATAGATTCTTTTGATGTTTGTTTGTTTTGTTCTATTTTTTCAAAATAAACTTTGAACTCCGTGTCGGTTCGAAGTCGGTTAAACGTCCGCGGATTCCGGGTTCAGGAAGCTCGTTGAGGAAGACCTCGCTTTTTTATCCTGCGCTAATTATTTTGTTGTCATCGTCGGCTGTCGTCGAGAATCGCCACACAAAAGATCCTGGCGTGCGCGCGACCACAAAGACAAAGGGACCATGTCGTGTCCTTGCTGCTCGTTTCCTGTGGTGTTTTTGGAGAACGACTCGATCGGAGTGTTAAAGTGACCCGACCTGAAGAAATCTTAAATCAAACCACTTTCATCGTCTCACACACACACACGCACACACACACATATATATACAAAACACAAGTTCAGAGTCACATTAGCTTGAAGATTATCTCCATGAGTCTCAGACAACAACACTCTTCAGATCCGTCAAGATGATTCCAAGTGTTGGAGAAAAAGAAAAAAAAAAACACAGATAAAAGATCTAGGAAGACATATTCCTCAACAGCAGCAACAACAACAAAAAAATCTTGTCTTGGAATCTTTGTCCATCTGGTGTCATTGTGCTTCTTTGGAAAGTCCTCCTCTTTGTCTGTGTCTGAAAATGGCTGATCTGATCCGATCCGTCAAAGGTATTCCTTACGCTGGGCCTTTCCCAAAAGAAAAAGAAGAAGAAAAAAATCTCTGGATGAGAAGAAAAAGAAAGCCGTAATCGTCCCCTTAGAAACCTTGAAGCGGAGTGTGTGGTTGCATGTATGACTGTCTATGCAGCCTGGATGGGGGAGTGTTTTTCTTGCCACCTCAAACCATCTGGTCCTTCAAACCACGAAGAAGAAAGAAAGAAAAAAAACACACACGCACACACAACCTACAGTCGCTGATAAGAGTTCATCCAGAATTCCTTGTTCTCTCTGGAATGGGTGAAGGGTGGAGCATTATCTATCTGTGTGTGAGAGTCAAGCGAGGCTATGGCTGTCTATCTATCTCAGAGTGTTAGCTGCTGTGTTTCTCGCTGGCTCAGCCTCCCAGCTTCAGTTTGTAAACAGATCTCTGCTCATGTGATCCTCGGTTTGCCTCGCAACTCATCCACTCGCACCCTCCCCTCGCCCTCCCTCCCTCCCTCCATCCTGTCTGCTGTCCCCCCCCCCC
>QMIH01000026.1:216128-230574 GCA_003987875.1 Clarias batrachus | reverse complement strand
ATATATGTATATAAACACACATACACGCATACATACACAGTATACATACACAGTATATAGATATTTATATATCTCAAAATGTAAGAAAAGAAAATACATCCATGAGCCACAAGTTTTATTTTTTCATATTCAAAACAAAAAAACTAAACAAAAATGTGTATAAAAAACATATGTATATATAGGAGAGGAAAATTATATATACACGTGTGTGTATGTATAAAATATATAATTTTTTTATACACATATGCATTATATATTTTACACATTACATATTATTACACACACACACACACGTTTATTACTCTTATAATATGCTCCATACATAGGTGTGTGTGTGTGTGTGTGTACTGTATATACTAATAAAGCATATCATAAGAATAAAGAAAACTTATGGCCCACCCTGTTTAATTAGAAGTTAGATGTATTTTATTTCCATTTATGTAAAGACAGAATAGACATAACCTGAATAATCTCCTTGTTTGGTTACAGGATGGAAGAAATGCTTCTGCGAGTGTGCATAGTAGTGGCCAGCATGCTGTATATAAATGACCGCACAATCGTTCAAGAGCAGGAGGAAACCATCATCATGGACATGCAACAGCGAGAACATCTGCTGCATAACGAGGCGCTAAAGCTACAGCAGGAAGCAGACCAGGTGACCACAGGGCTGCCGCATTCAAATCAGGAAGTGTCACAAAGTCATCGCAGATCGACAGGAGGCGATTCAGAGGTTCTGTTGATAAAGGAAATTCACGATGAAGGAGTTCCTCTTACTCAGAGATCTCCCTCGAATGAAATTAAGAACGGTCCAGATGAGGACGTGTCAGGACAGGAGAAAGAAGTTCAACATAACGATCAGAAAACCAAGACGCTGAATGAAGAGGAAGTAAAAGATGATCAAGGAAAGTTGCTTTCAGATGGAGGAAATGATAGCGATCAGGCAGGAGGAATGTCCAACCAAATGGCATCTGAAAAGGAGCCACAAATTCCGGTTAAGGAAAAACTCAGTGCCCCGAGCCAACAATCCACAGAGAACACGTACAGCTCTTATATATTCAAATTTCTTTCTCTGATATCACTGATACGTCTTCTTAGGAAACTCATTAGCAAACGTTCCCAAATTTCAGGCACAATCATTCCCAATCATAAAGACAATTCTATATCTAGTTCTACTGGTATAGTATCAAAAATATTGATTCCTGATCACAAAGTATTGACCTGCTTTTATGAGCAGTGTGTACGAGCCTCTCCTAGCTCGTGTAACAGAGTATGTGAGTTTGTGGAAGGTTTCGTGGATGAACTCTTGGAAGCTGCAAGACAAACCAGCAACGAAGAAACCGATATGCAGATTGGAGACTTCATTGGAGTAGGGAGCTTATATGAGAATTGGGCTACAGGCAAGACAACGGTGTGTGACCTGTACGTACCGATAAGTGCACCAAGGTCACATGATTTTGACGTTGAACTCTGGAAGGAGAAAGATGCATCGTTGTTGGGATTCGGTAAGATCAAAATGGTGAAGGCTGAAAGTTCATCAAACGGCTGCCCGTGCATGGATGGGAATCCTGACGACGAGGACGTGTTATGTCTTCTTCATACCCATAATGAGAAGAGCAAAGTTATGATGAACGCTATTGGGGGTCCACTATGCCAAGAAAATACACCATATCTTTCAAAAAAACAAGTAGTGAGATGGTTCAGGGCGACTATAATAAAAGCATGGCGAGAAATCAGCCACAAGTATGAATTTGAGCTAGGATTTCGCGGCCAAGCAGCTCCTGGGGCGATGCGAGTCCGATTCAGATCAGGCCAGACTATTCTGTTCAACATTACACCCATGGTCCAGGTCAAGGCTTCAGAAGTATACTTGCTCTCCTATCTCTCCAGTAATCAAAACGTTTCAGATACTCATTGGCCCATTTCATTCACAAGTTATGAAAATGCTCTCCTTCAATACTTCAACGATATCCTTCCAAACAATTCATGCCATATTAAGTGTCTCCAACTCGTCTCTTTTCTACACAAACAGCAAAACTATCTCACAGGGAAATGTGGGCTTACAAGTCACCACCTCAAGACCACCTTGCTACACCTGTTAATGTACAAGTCCACAGAATGGAACCATGAGCATCTGACTGACAGACTGATGGACATGCTGATGTTTCTTGAGCAAAGGCTTCAAGCAAAAGAACTCCACCACGCTGTAGTTGGGAATGCTCGGGTTCCTAAGGACGTCGGGTTTCCTAAAGAACTTGAAAAGGCAAAGCCAATCAATATTTTCCTGCCAATGACTTTGGATGACGACCAATACTTGAAAACCGTGCACCATTTTCAGGAATTAGTGAAGAACACTCCAGTCCTGATCCAGGAATATGGCTCAAAAAGCTGAGGATTACACCAGAAACACGACATCCTTGTTAAGGAGGACGCTTTCAATTGGTTGTTCACACGTCATCGACCCACCCTTCGTAACGTGGTATGTTGAAGGACACGGTTACAGCCAAGTTCCACTTTAGAGGGTGTCACCATCCAGGTCCATCTTCACTCTGAAGGTTGGAGGTCATGAGTTGCCATTGTACCTGGTTCAGTGCTGCAGATTTTCATTGTCCATATGATGCAACAGGATTAATGTCGATTTTTAAAACTCAATTTGGGTGCCTAATGTTTTGACCATGCATTTATTAGTTTTTTATTAAACCAATTCCACTTTAGTTATACAGTCAGCATACTCATTACCACAAGAAGCCACATTTTTCAAAACACCTTCACTTTATTTATTCATTATCCCCCCCCCCACCACCACAATACATTTAATCATCATGCCCTAATAAATCCAGATCATCAAAAGTGTCCCAAAACGTTGCAAACCCTCTATGATCAAGAGCGTCTTCCTTTACTTCAAAGGACTTTGTTGCAGGTTGATCAACCTGGCTCTTGACTTTCCATGAGTTGCTGGAGATCTTCAAACTCACTACATCAAAAAGAAAACAAAAAAAAGACAATAGTGGCGATATGTTCCTTTACCAAAACTACATTTCGACTGTTCACATGATTAAAACTACAGTTCCTTCCCCTGTAGTAAGGAAGTACAAATTCATAGCTTAATGTCCAACCTGAGGGCTCTGGAACAGGACAGGACTCATCACAGCAGCCACAGACCGAGTCGTTCCCATACAACTCCGTCCACCTAAAGCACAAGAGTGAGAGCGATTTTGAATATGTGTGTGCAGTGAAAGCAGAATTTGTTATAGTACAGTACACCAACTTGGAGCTTACCGTTGTTCGTCTGCTTCATAGGAACATGATTTTGTGCTTGACGTTGGCATTTCTGGTCCCATGGACATTTCGCAATGAATAAACATTTCCTGAAAGTCATGAAGCCAAAAAGAAGTGGGAGAATAAAGGACTGGCACATTTTAAGTTGTATTCAATTCAGTGTTCTATAGCACGTGTTTAAGAACAATAAAAGCCTGCTTTAAAGCCAACCAAGTCATTTTAATTATAAAATCAAGATATTGGACAGCTGCGACAAGTCAACTTTTTACATGCTACATTTTATTCACATGGGCTGTCCCAAGCAGTGCAAACGTGAGCATTTGTTCTTTAAATTGTATATTGGTAGAATAAATCCTAGATTGCATTTATGCCATCATCCCCATCCTCTTGGAAAATTCCCTTTGTTGCAGTAGATTTCCCACTACTCCACTTTCATTTAACTGTACCCATTGCTCTTCTTGATGAGGTCATAGCACAGTGGGGAGACCAACTGCGGCAAACAGGATTCGAGAGTTGGTGGAATGAGATTGCACCTCTTTGAGCAGTACTGCTACTGGATATAAGAGGAAGAGACCTACAGTACCTGACCTAGATCGGTTAATATACAAATAAAAGCCTACTTTTGCATTCCTTTCGGTACAGTCTTTCTACACAACATTTACCGTCTTGTTGGCAGACTGGGAGATCATGTCCTTAAACATAAGGGCTCCCACAGAAAACCTTAATGTGCTCTTCTCATCGCTAGGGTAGAACCTGCTTTGAGGAGAGTTCTTGCCGTCCACCATGCACCTGCACCCAAGCAAGACAATCCGGTAAATACAACAGAACGAATTTCATAAAATCAAAGGCAGACGCCAGAATTAGCAAGTCCTTACCCATTGTTGTCCAGTACAGTGTATTTTAGTGAACCGTCAGGGTCAGAAGATGCAGTGACATAGCACGTGCTCAAATAGAGCCTTTTTCCATCATGACTAAATGGAGCCTTGGCCTCGAAGTACATGGGCTGGCCAAATGTATAACTATGCAGCGTGCCAAGAGGTTCCCAGTTCTCTGTAGAAATTAAGACAAAACCTACATGTTGAAGCATAAGACCAAGACAACACTCATTTGAAATGATATGGAATCAGGATTATATTGAGGGGCATTTTATTGTACTGAAAATATCTTGATATTAAAAAGCCATCCAATTTAAGGAAAACTAACCAAATTGGCCATTCTGGTAGGATCAAGATGGAATCATTGATATGAAAGGGTCCATTCTTAATAGCACAAGTTTTCTCTAATAAGACTTAATAGATGAAGAGGACATTAACAAACAAGATGCCATTGTATGCATGTACCATAAAGTAGGTGTTGCACCAACTCTGGTCCTGAGTAGAATAGAATCAGAGGATCTTTATCATCATTGGAGCATGTTACATGTCCAACAAAATTAGACAGAACGGTTATACCCATTTCACCAAAAGTCACATTTATTGCACATAGATTGACATATTGCACAACAGTGTGCAGAGCAGCGAGTCCTCCTGGACTAAGCCTGAGAACCAAAGTTTAAGAGTACACCCCATCAAATACTGGCATTTTTAAGTCAGGCTTTACATGGGAAAAAAAAAGTACTTACCATCTACAGGTGTGAGGGAGACTCCACCTTGTAAGCTCAAGAAAACCGTTCCCGCTTCCACTTGAGGATGAAAGCCAACACTGTAGGAGCGGAAATGCCTATGAAGCAAAAAAAAAAAAAAAAACATTTACCCTTAGCCACACTGCAAACAGAACATTAGATTAGATTGTACATGTTGAGGGAGAAAAGCTCGAACTTGTTGTAACGGCACTCCAGCTGCACAGAAAACGGTAGCTCACGAATGACTGGTTCATCCGTCACAGGTTCATAGGACAGTGTGTTGGAATACAGGATATGGTTTTCATTCTCCTGGAAAGACCAAGAGATCAGTGATAAGAGTTTAATCATAGCACAACCAGTCTAAAAAACTTTTTTTGGAAGTTCAAATTAGAAATACATACATCACGTTGTATGTTGCAGCTGTTGATGGGGTACAGGAAGTAGTAATGCTCAGGTGTGGCCTTATTCACAGGACATGTTCCCACTTTGAGAAACTTCCCAGCATCCGCATTGGTAAAGAAACTT
This sequence comes from Clarias batrachus, assembly GCA_003987875.1. NCBI lineage: Eukaryota > Metazoa > Chordata > Actinopteri > Siluriformes > Clariidae > Clarias > Clarias batrachus. Next base: position 225,152 of record QMIH01000026.1, on the reverse strand, counting down.
TTCCTAACTCTCACATAAATGCGGTCTATGTGGCACAAGAGCTCGATGTTTTTCGGTTCAGACGCCGGGGGCGTTTCTGTTGCAGGCATCGGTGATGGCAGTAGGATAGACCTCAACAGATCAGGTACAGGTCTACGGTTTCGTGCAGGTTTAAATATCGGCTTATGGACATCTGAAGAATCAATTTGCTGAAATTGGGGTAACTTCAGAGGTGGACATGGTGTATTAAGACCTTGGTCCGTTGGCTCCTTTGCCCTGTAATTTGGCAGCAGTTCCTCCAGGTCAGTCCACGTATCATCTGGTGCATATCTATTAGCCTTAAACAGATAAGGACTCACCATGGAATTCAGTCCCAGCAAGAGTAGCACAGCTTTCAGAAACATGTTTTTTGTCTGAAAGACCCTCAGAAGTGCATTTTAAACCAACCTTCTCTTATTTATAACAGGTAATTAAGGAAGCTCCAGCCTGGCTATGGTGTGATTGGCTGTGCTCTGCACCTGGTAGTAATTGCCTCGACCAAATTATGATTGACATGCAAAGGGCGACCTCTGTTGGTGAACTGTTGTCTAGTCCTAGTCTCTTGGATGGATTTCTCAGTGTAAGAAAAATAAGCATAGCAACATTGACTGAAGTGGCTGGACTTGGACCAGTTTAGGAGGCCAATGCAGCCACCCAAAACCTAAAGCTGTCACACTCTGGTGTCAAAGAGACAAGGTGCTTTTACTGTTGAACCACTTGATTTTCCAATACAGTAATGCCCTCTTTTATGTTTCCTATTCAAGTGTGGTGCTGAATGTAGGTTTTGTTTTAGCACTAGGTGCCCAAAACCTCTCCAACTCAGCTTTTAGACCAGATCGTCACATATTCATGCATTTGCTAAGGCCAAGGATTACTCCTAGGATAAATCTTTGTGATAGAGTAGTAGCACTTCAGCACTTTCTTCTTTAAAGCTACATTTGCAGTGTGCATGGTGTTGGTGCTCCTAGGCAAGACCTGAATCACATTATCACTAGAAAGGACGACATGGCTCAGTTTATCTGTGTTGAGATCTAAATATGAAAGGAAAAAAAGCTTTTTCGCTCTCCTGAAATGCAACAGAAACATAAGAATCAGTTGAATGGATTAATTTACCTCTCTATCTACCTATACAGTGTTTACATACAAAGATATGTTAGTGCATATCGGTCTTCTGAATGGAACACACCCTTCATGCTTTATTACTTGCATATCATTTGAAGCTATATGTAACAGCAGAAATAGGTGCACATTTTTCAAACACACTGTTTGACCTTAAAACAACATTTAAGGTCACTAAGGTCAGTTGAAACATAACAGGTATTACTTCCTGTCTAAATACCTGTGTAGGTGCAGTGACTGGTATAACCACTAGAGGGTGGCAAATCTGCCAACAGAATTATTCACTACATGAACATGACTTGTCTTTTGGACATCTGGCATTTCCAGACATTACCTTCTAAGTTACTGCATGTAGCTTGCTTATTTAAGGATTGACACACGTCTGTGTGTATTTCAAACATTTATTTTTTGATATACAGGTAGACATGGGCTTACAAACGAGTTCCGTTCTGGAAGCACAGTCGTAAGTCCGATTTGTTCTTAAGTCCGATTAAGTGAGTCTTGTACGCCTTTGACCAAAGTATACCAATCCAAAAACAATGTTCCTCCAGGACCAAGTGCTACATACATGCAACGACATGAATTAACAGCACAACATAAATTAATAACACAGATTTTGACATTTTTACTTTTCTATTTTTATTTTTTTAAACTTTTTTTTTTAAACATTTATTGAAACCAATGAGTCCGACTCATGTCTCCTGCACCCCCACATGTGCACACATACAATATGGCAGACTTTAGATAGTTTATACATTCACTTACACACTGAAAATATTGTATATAATTGTAAATATTTATATCTGGTGCTATTATTTGTACTGTACACTTGAGCTACTTCCGTGATTGAGCCAGAAGTAGAACCGCAGTTCGTTTGTATCTGTGAAATTCGTAACAAATGTTCGTAAGTTGGGTACTTACTGTACACACATGTTTTGAGTATATATACTCATTACAAGAATTGTATTTTCTAAAAATAAGTCTTTGCATTTAAAATTTGTTTTTGCATTTCAAAATAAAGCATTGATTAAAATAAAAGATAAAAGGAAATTTACTAAAATTTATTTTAAAATGTTATTATTATTATTATTATTATTATTATTAGTAGTAGTAGTAGTAGTAGTAGTAGTAGTAGTAGTAGTTGTACAGTAGTAGCAAATTAACTCTTTAAATGCTTGATCAGTGGTCATTTTCACTTCTATCAGTTTATGATAAGGTACTCTAAAATGTATTAACTATGTACTAGAAACCTAGCGTATTTTGACAATAAGTTTAAAAGATCAATAGATTAAGTTCAGCCAAGAAGAATTAACCCACTATACATTGCTTATTTTACAGTGATAGACCATCACACCAAAATCTTGATTGTGTTGGCAATTTTTATGCATAAATGTTTATGACAAACAAACACAGATCCCACAGAGTTCAGGTCAGTAAGGTGGAGGACAGACACATTGGATAGAGTGTGAATCCATTGCATGGCACAGCTGTGGAAACAGTTTAAATGTAACATATTATTTTGACCAATTTATATGTAAATTATTATAAAAAACATTGAGTATGTATATTCATATATACATGTGAATTGATGTGTTTATTTAGTTATTTATTTAAGATGATCGTTTTGTAGATCATTTAATAATTTGTAGTTGTTGATGCTTATGTTGAGCCTTTATATATATATATAAATGTAAATAAACACAGCATGTGAAGAATCAAGTAAAAATTTTCATGCCATGCTATTTGTGACTAATAAAAAAAAGAGTGTTTTTGTACAATATTTAGGGAAGTTATTGTTTTTTCCCTTGTATTCATACAAATTCATATCAGTACATTAAGGTTAGGAGGTACAGGGCTACAGCCATTACAACCTTTGTAAAGTGCCTTAAGAATCTCTTTGAGAGTGCGTCAAAAATTATCAGCAAAAATGATCCTCTGCCTGTAGAATTTATATAAATACATTATTTACTAAATGTTTTAAGTCCTCCTCCAATTTTTGTGATTTCTGTAGTTCTTTCTTTAATGGATTTATCAGTCAAAAAAGCATTACTCATTTCCAATACTTGTCAGATTTCTGCGTATGTAACGTTAACAATAGAATTTTATGGTCAGTTTTTGTTTCTTTTTTTTATTTTTATTTTTTATCAGGAGGCTTCTAGAGCTCTCCATGCTTCTGTCTGCTGGCAAGTTTTATGGAGATGCTGGTTTCCTTTTCCACTTAGAACATGACCACAGTGCCAAAACTACCACCAACTGGTTTTCTGACCATGATATTACTGTCCTTTATTGGCTAACCAGATGGCTTGATCATTCCTATGAAGAATCTGTAGAGTATTTGTCAGGGGGAAAATGAGAAACACCTGTGCAAACAATATAGACAAGCTAAAAGCTGCTATTAAAGCAACATGGTCTTCAGTAACACCTCAGCAGTGCCTCTATTCCATGCTGCACTCATGTGCTAAAGAAACCCCAAACTGTAAGTCATAATTATCAAAATCAAAAAGGCACGAAATGTTTGACTTTACATGTAAGAAATCTGGAATAAGTGTCGATTTCATTTCAATAAAATTACAAAAGAAAATTCATTTCGTGATATTCTAATTTGTTGAGCTTACTTAAGGATTTCCTGCAGAGATCAAAGGTCCTCGATCTCTAAATCTCGTGTATGACTACTCATTCCGACACATACTTTTGCAGTGTAGCTGATAATCGAGGATTCTGCCAAAACTGAAGGTGGCCTGAGGTGCATTTAAAATCAATTTGTGTAGATGTCAAAAAAAGTCTAGAGCATTCATTCCTAGAGCCAACATGTGAGATCATGATCTTGGCCCAGCTTGGCCAGAAGTGTGCTGGGTGGTGTGTGTGTGTGTGTGTGTGTGTGTGTGTGTGTGTGTGTGTGTGTGTGTGTGAGAGTGAGTGTGTGTGTGCTGGTGCTGTTGGTGGGGGTGTATCCAGACTATATTTTGCTTCATAAAAACAAATGGTCCTTAACATCTGGTAATTACGGTATGCATGAATGCATCGGTCTGTTCCCAAAACAGCAGCGCCAAAACAAAAAAACATTCATTCAGAGAAGCTGGTTGAAGAGGTTGTGCAGAAGCAGCTGCAGCACACAACAGCTGGTTGGGTTGTTACACTAGAATGAGTCCTTTTTCCCCAACCTGTTGTATCTACAGAATCATGACTATTTTTGTAGATCCAGAAACTCTACAGTGTCCCTCACAACTCTACCATTAGAGCAAGCTCATCACCTTCTCATTCCTCTCTTTATGGCTGATTGCCTTAATTTGGGGGAAGTCACTTACTTATTCACTCAGGAGACTGATTTACATTCCTCACTCACTCACTCACTCACTCACTCACTCACTCACTCACTCACTCACTCACTCATCGTTTATACCACGTTCTCCTGTAATCAGGGTAGTGGGGACCTGGAGCCTATCCCAGGTAGCTTAGGGCACACCCTGGACAGGGTGCCAATCCAATTAGCCTAATCTGCAGGTCTACGGACTGTGGGAGGAAACCGGAGTACCAGAAGGAAACCCACCAAGTCAGGGCTCTAAGAGAAAGTGACATAACACTCGCTGATGCAGAGCCGCTTTCCGAGATGACTATAGGAAGTCTTGACCTCAAAGAACGTGGGCCATGAACATATCACCAATTTAATAACTTTGCCAAATAGCCATATGTTCCAAATTTCCAAAAACAAAGTTTTTAATAGCAATAGTAAATAGTAATTTTATTTTAAAAAAAGGTATACTCCTTATAGAATCCCCAATTCAATACCAAACATGCCAATATTGAAATAATCTAAATAATCCACCATGACCATGTTAAGGCATACAAGTTTTAGGCTATGATCATTGCACTCAAAGCAGCTCCACAGTTCAATAAATGACTTGCAAAGCCAAGATTTAAAAACGATACATAAATCACTGACACTAGAGTGTTATATTTATTACAAGCTTTATGAAAATCAGGCTTTACATGAAGGAAAGTTTGAGCGTGCCAACCACCTACAGGCGTGATGGAGACTCCACCTTTCGAGCTCCACTTAGGGATGAAAGCCGACACTGTAGTAGCGGAAACGCTTATAATTATAGGGCAGCGGTGGCTTAATCATTTAAGACTCTGAGGCTACTGATCAGAATATCAGGGGTTCGAACCCCAGCATCGCCAGCGGTGCTGCATTGTGGTGCTGTAAGCAATGATTTAGCCTTAGCGCTGAATGTGCTGCTCAAGACAGAAAAGCTCTAACTTGTTGTAACAACACTCCAGTGGTAGCTCACAAATAATTAGCTTGTCCATTACTGGCTCATATTACAGAGTGTTGAACTACAGGACATGGTCTTCATTTTTCTGTAAAGTCACAGAAATCAAAAAGAGAAATTTATAACTTAAACAACCTCAAAAGACATGTCATTGTTTTAGTTTTGAAACTTAGAAATACATACCTCATGCTGTATGTTGCAGGTGTTCATGAAATATATAAATAGTAATGCCCAGGTGTGGCTTTATTCACATACAGTATGTTCCCACTTTGAGCTGTATTTACTAAAGAAACTCTTCCTAAGCCTCACATAAATCTCGTCTACAGTATGTGACTCAAGAGCTCTGTAATTCTTAGTTCAGAAGGTGGGGGAGTTTCTGTTGAAGGTATTGGTGATGGCAGTAGTATAGACTTCAACAAATCAGGTACAGGTTGATGGTTTCCTGCAGGTTATGCCCACAAAGTGTACCTGGAAGAAACCCATAGAGATCATGGGGAAAATGGCAAACTTTGCTGTACAGTACTATTCTAAAAGACCCGTATCTTATTTCTATGCTACTGTATCTTTGCTCACACTGAAAATCGACATCACAAACATGCAGTGGGGCCACATCTCTCTTTGGGAACTGTACACACAATCAATCATTCACCAACACCACTTACACATTATAGGAAATCGTTTGGGATTTACTTGCCACATCCTCTGTACAGTCCTGACCTCGCTCCAAGTCATTTCCACATATTTGTGCCACTAAAGGAGTTCCTGGGAGGCCAGCGTTTCAGACATGAAGCAAGCAGTGTAATCATGGCTCTGTTGTAATAAGAAAGCTTTCAACTTTGATGGTTTCAAGATAAGGGGATAAGTGCACTAGTGTTGCAGGGGATTATATTGGGAGTTTTTGCATCAAATGTCCCAGTTTGGGGCCTCTGAGTGGCGCAGTGGTAAAGCGCTCGCCCTATCATCTGGAGATCACGAGTTTGATTCCCAGGTGGTGCTGTAACCTCTCGCAGCTGGAGGTCTAGAGAGAGCTGATTGGCCGAGCTCTCTCAGAGGGGAGGGATGAGAGGTACTTAGTGCTCCAACGTTAATCACGGCTCTAAAGCCAAGAAGCGGATAGCGCTGTCCTCCGAGTGTGATACTCCGCCCCCAACGGTGCGTGAGCAGGCAGTTCAAAAAAAGATGCGGTCGCGTGATTCGGAGGAAACGACTGAGTCGGCCCTCCTGACTGAGTGATAGTAGTAGCTTAATGTGGGAGCCCCCTAGTGACGGGGAGAAATTTATACCATTTTAGCCACAAATGTTTTGTTTTTTTTAAATGTAGTGGTCTAATGTAAGCTTATGTGACAACTTTAAAGCTTTAAAGAAAGAAAGAGAGAGAGAGAGAGAGAGACATTCCTGCAGCACCTGCCGGATGGTGAACGGTTATGTGTGCACTTTAATGAATGAATGTAATGATCCCCCTGTCTCTCTGTCTCCAGGGAGATTTATACACCTATAAACCCAATGTCTCCGCATGCTGCATATGATCTACTCATATCAAGTTTAAACATATACAGGCGTGTTTTCTTGGGTTTTCTCCCAGTCATGTAAAAAATGGTCGAAAAAGCTGCAGGCTATAAGAAGGACAGCTTTCATTCTTGCACAATTTTGTGGGCTTGTGTGATTCAAGTTCGGTTCATTTCAGCCTCAAGTTAATGACATAAACATGATGCACTTGTCACCTTTTAAAACTTTCATTAATTTATTAATTTTCTAAAAAAAAAAAATTACAATTGTCATTATTTTTCACCGAAATCTGTTTAAATAAATAAATCACACAATGTAACTTTTATATCTGCTTATCTTAGTTAGAAACCTTGTATATTTTATTGTGAATATTTTTCGTAAATGACAAAATTCCATACAGAATTAGCAGAGGCAATTTTAGAGTCTGTTGGGGCTCTATGTAAAAATTTACGTTTACAATATTACCATTATTTTATTTTAAAAATAAATAGGTCAGTGGGATTCCTCAGGGAACTCTGGTTTCCTCCCACCTTCCAAAGACAAGCAGATGAAGATAACTGCCGTTCCCAAATTGCCTGTTGTGTGTGTGTGCGCGTGTGTGTGTGCCCTGCGATAGATTGGCACCATGTCCAGTACCCCACCTCAAGCCCTAAGACTCCTGGGATTGTTGACCCTTGGGGGCCACCTACTGGCCTGGGGCCCCAAGCAATTGTGGGCACCGTGACCCTGTACACAGGATAAGCGGTATAGAAAATGAGTGAATTAATGAATGAGTGAATGAATTTGTCAGTCCACAGGGGCCCTACTTGTCCGGGGCCCCAAGCAGTTGTCTGCCTCGCCTGTTGACAAACAGTGCCTCTGAGAAGTAGTTTTAGTGCACAATAAATAATTTCCAGTTTTTAAGCTTTTACATTCAGAAAATAGTTTTTTAAAAATAATAATGCTAAATATTATTCATTCTTTAATTCCTCAGTCAGGTCCATGTTAATCCGGGAACCTATCTTAGGAGCACTGGTGGTGAAGCTGGAATAACCCCTAACAGGGCAACATAGAGGGTTTAGATATTAAAATACTTTTCTTTTTCAAAACCGCCCCAAGGAATACACGTCCTTACTAGTTACATCCTAGTTAAGGGGGGAAAAATCTAATATTTACTTTTCCATCATTTCAAAGTGAATTACTTTTTAATCAGATTTAATACTACAATATTATACATACAGTAAGCTCATGACAGCTGACTGACATATTATACACAAGATCATGTAATACCAGAATTTTCTGTCCATCTATTTCACCCCAGAGTGCAGATGTCTTCCAATTCTCGTTCCAAGTTCTTTGTGCTATTGGCATATTAATCATGTTCTCCTCCTAAACCTTCTGACTTTTTGTTTTTGGAAATATTACGCAGTACAAGAATCCAATACATTATCTATACTGCTTATCCTGTGTAGGGTCAAAGGGGCTTGGATCCTATCCCATCCAGCTTAGGCCACAAGATGGGGTAGGTACACCCTGCATGGACGAGGTTGCATAGCACAAGCACACACTCAGACACTAGGGGTGATTTGGAAATACCAAATCAAGCTTATCTGCACGTCTTTGGTCTGTTGGAGGAAACTGGAGTACCCGGAGGAAACCCACTAAGGTTACATGTTACTATGGCATATTCTAACACCAGATATGATTGCAAGGAATAAAGTCTATTAGACATTTTTTGTATCTGGTAGAGCTGTCTTACAAAGGAGACAGAGTTTTAGTGACGTTCCATTACGTTTTCATTAATAAATTATTCAGACACTTAAAGTAGAACAGATAATGTCAGAATTCGGGCATTTATCTTCAGAATTACAAGTCTTGCTTCCTTTTCTTGATAAAAGCCAACATGTCATCTAAATTACAGTAGAAACTATAATCATAAATCACTATTATGGAACCATAACATGTCGGTGTGCATGAAAATATGTGTAGCCGGTGGTTCTCTGTCTGTTTTCTGGGTGCATGCACAAATGAAGCATGACATACAAGAAATCTGAACCCTGTTTCTTCACTTTGTATATAAAAAAAGTTTGATATTTATTAATGCTATTAATTATTTAACCTATTATTATTA
>QMIH01000026.1:157802-216037 GCA_003987875.1 Clarias batrachus | reverse complement strand
TATAATAATTAATATTATTATTATAATCCTTAGAAGAACGTGAGGACCCTCACACATTATGATGACATACGGGTGATATCATAGTTTTTGGACTCTAATAATACACTTAAATTATTATTAAAAATGTATTTCTTCATTAGGTTTTACACAATACTTCACATATTATAAAATATTACTGCATCTAGCTCTTTCTAATACATGTTTAATATTTTTATGTTAACATTTGGCAAGCACTAAACATCAACACCTACGCTAAAATTTGTCTTGGAGGAGACCGCCTGAGGAAAGAAGCTTTGGGAGGTTGGGACATGCCGACTTACCTGGCATTTGTGGTTTGTTTTGTAATCCAGCTACATTATAAACGTAGTATGCGGTATGCAAAACATAAAACATGTCAAATCGGTTTTATGTCTGTCTTCACAGCAAATTATTAAGAAGTGTCCACATCATTCTACAAGTACTCCTGGAACATATTTATTTATTTACTTCAAATGGAATTGCATGCTGGAAAGCACTATTCTAATATTTTACTTATTATCAAAGCCTATACAGATGATAAAGGAAGGGTGAAAGAAGTTTTCTGACACGTTTGTTTTTGTTATTTAATATCCTTCTAGCGCATTTATCCACTTGAAATTTACGCAAATAATGCTCTTGCCTTTGTATTTTAAAATGTGAGGAACTGGGAATTTATATGAGGTGGTATCAAAAAGTTTAAGAGTTTTTTTTTTTTTAAACACACCATCAGATGCCAGCACAAGGCTGCACACACAGTCACAGGGAGCAACGACCTTAATAAGTCAGTGTGCCAAAAAACATCATCCTGTATACATCGGGAGCTGTCCAACTGGTGCTATTCTGACCAATAATATTTCATAATGGACCGCACGTTAGATCAAAGAGCAAATGGGAAATTCTGTGTGAAACTGGGCAAATATGTTACAGAGATGTTTGCGCACTTGTGCATGATGATCATCAGAGAACAATCCACAACGTTGGTGCCTTTGTTGGTGTGTCGCAGGCAACAGTACACTTGGGTGTATGGGTACGACCCTAAGAAGAAGCAACAGTCCTTACAGTGGAAGAACCCATTATCTCCATGACCAAAAAAGATAAGACTGACCTGTGTTGTAATCATCACAAAATTTTAGGATATACAGTATTACTAATGATGGTATTGATTCTCTACTGCTATTAAGGTGAAATGTATTGACAATTGGATATGATGATATGAAAATGAGAAAGAATAAACCAAATCAGGTCTTTGACATTTTCATGAGGTCCACTGAAAATAAAATTGGTATTATTTGGTGTGAATTGAATAATGAGATGAGACTTTAGTATGAGACGTACAGTAGATGCAGAAGGGTATAGACAAACTAATCACACAATGACACACAATGACTGGACACAATTAAAAGTGAAGACTTAATAAAAAAAAGAAAGAAAGGGCGCACTGGGAAAATTCAAAAGAAATTATAAGATCAGAGCTTGTCCATATTAAATATCAGACATTCCAAATGAGTTTATAATATATAATTATATATAATATTTAACTCTTTTTAAAATTCTTTTCTTTATATATTTATACATTCTATTGTCAAATTATAATTTTAATTTAACTGCTGTCACCAACTGTATATAAAGTTGTCTTCAATTCCTGAACGATATAAAATTATACTTATATAAATAAATTGCAGTATATTCTGTAAATAAGCTCTATTTTTTAATACGACGATGTAGTATGCAAGCTGTATAATATCTAAAATATATATATACTGTAACGGGTGGTCTTTTTTCTGTGCAATGCACTAATAATTTGTCTCAGAAGTATAATTATAATTTATACCTTAATTTTTTTTTTTTACATTTAATGAGCAGGGCATCAAACATGAGTAAAATGAGAAGTATGTTGAAATCCCCCTGGCCTGCGGACAAAAAAATATTATGCTTCAGTAGTCAAGTTAAGGCAGCATACTACATACATGTAGTGTCATATTTTAAGAGCAGTTTTTTTTTTACTTTTAAAAAATGAGTGATAAAGGTGTGCTGCAAAACACATAAATGTAAAAAAACTCCTTGGAGCAAAATAATCTTCCATCAAGTCATTTGCCTGCACATCAATTGGCATCTTTAGCTTGGAGGGATGATGAGATGAAATATACAGCTTAAAAACCACCATCAGTGCAGTAATGGCATGAGAGAAACTCATATCACGGCTACACTGAAAGGGAATGTAAAGATTTTCACATGCATACAGTATGATGCATACGGTATGAGATGTTTTTTTAGCAAGAGCAAACAGGATCATAAGGGAAGAAAAATAAAAAACAAACATTTTTAAAAATTTTTTAACTAAAATCTGTAATGTAGGATTACTGGTTGTAGTGTAAGGGCATTAAAAGTATATTGTGTGTATATACAGTACACAGATATATATATATATATATTTTTTTCATATTATGAAAATAATATGTATGGAAATAAACAAACACAAAAATTCCTAAATAACCCAGAATATGTTTTATATTCCAGAATAGTTATATTTAGCTTTAGTGACAGCTTGGCACACGCTCATCGCCTTCTCTCATCAGATCCACGGGTAGTCACTCGGAATGGGTTTCGGTTCACAGGTGTGTACTGTATGTTTAACATACATGTTTAAACATATTAATTTAAGTTCTTTAGCACTTCAGGGTCCGAGTTCGATTCCCACCTCAGGGTCTGTGTGCATGGAGTTTTGTATGTTCTCCCGGTAACTGTTTCTTCCCACAGGTCTAAAGACATGCAGATTAGGCTGATTGGTGTTCCCAAATTGCCCATAGAGTGTAAATGAACATTTTAATGTGTGTGCCCTGTGATGAACTGGCACCCTGTCCAGAGTGTACCCTGCCTTGTGTCCCAAGTCTCCTAGGACAGGCTCCAGGCCCCCTGTGACCCTGAATACAGGATAAAGAGGTATAGATGATGAGAGTGAATGAGCATTTCAACATAAGAAATCTTTTCATTTGATTATATTCAGGAAAGGATATAAAAACACATTCTGTATAAAATGTAATTACTGTCACTGCTAATGAAATGCAGTCTAAATGCAATTAAATAAGATTTATAGCTCTGTTTGCAATATTTTTCTAATAACATAAGTCACCAGATTGCAATGTTTGGTGACTCATCAGATATCAGTTCTCAGAGTTATGAGTGATCAGGGTTTATACACCATCCTAACACACCTGGCTGGGGCAGTGAGGGGTGAAGAAACTGATACAGTGAATTTAACGACAGTATATATTTGTGCCTTCATATAATGTGTGTGTGTGTGTGTGTGTGTGTGTGTGTGTGTGTGTGTGTGTGTGTGTGTGTGTGTGTATTTGGTTCATTGCAATCAATTCCCACTAATCATGATAGGGTAGTTTCAATAATATTAGTCAACCAACAATAACTTCATATGTAAGATAAACAAGACTTTTTTTCAAGTCATTAACTGCACTGGTACATAAAAGAGCTTAATAATCCAAAATTATTATTATTATTATTATTATTATTATTATTATTATTAGTATTATTCATTTATTTATTTAAAAATGTTTTTTTTATTTCTCTACAAGATCTTTAATAGCCCTGATCTCCAGCCAACGTTATTGAGGATCATGACATGTAGCTGAATAAATTATACTTTGATCTTTCTGGTCTTATGCAATAGTTCTATTGAATTCTCATTCTCACTGGTGAGTACGGTGTGGATAAAATTAGTGTAAAACTATGCAATTTTTTAATTAATATATTTTTTGAATACTATATTTTTAATATACTGTATTATTTTTTTATTAATATACTTTTTTGCGGCTAAACCCTTTTTTTATTTAAAGTTTTACATTTACAAAGTTTTAAAGGCATTTACGAAGTTTTTAAGTCTTGAAGACAAAGAACTTTCTGTTTTTCTGTAACAAGTAGAATTTTTGCCTTTTTTGTAAAAAAAAAGGTGGTGGTGGGGGGGGGGGTTTATAACGATAATAACATAAGTGATAACAAGGATAAACATGTTTCAAAAAGTTGGAAAATTGCTGTGGTATTTAAACAGTGTGGCATGTGCAAGATCATGGTTACACTGTAGTTAATATCAGCGACATCACTGTTCACGATTGCAAGTGCAATATTGCATTTACACAAGAGTTCTAAAAACAAGTAAGCAACATTTCAGACACAATATGGCCACATCTTATGTTTATTTGTATTCTGCTAATGTAAATTGATCCTCAAGAAGCCACATCTATCAAGTCAGCTAGCTCACAATTATTTGAACGTTCCCATTAAATTTGTTTTCTGTGCAATTAAAATACCTTTTTCTTTTTCATCTTCAATGGACAATGAATCTCAAAGTATAAATACTCCTGAAAAAATCATTTTATGTTCACTGATGATGTCTCTACCTCTGCTGCAGTAATGGTTTTAATTAGGATGAGGAATTTTATGTGGTGAGCACACACAAGTGGAGTATACTCACACTGAAATATCTCAGTGCCGTTATGGAAAATATCGGAACTCTTAGAATGCTGCTCCACCAATTAACCATTGTAAAGAACTGTAATATGGCACTTAAATGGGCCCTAGTTATTTCAAAACCTAATTTCTTTCCTTAAGCATGTGGATGTTGATTCGCTGTGTGCTTGGGATGACTGGCCTGGGTTGTTTTGAAAATATTCAAGGGCAGAAAGTTTACCAGTTTTCCTGATTCTCTGAGGTCACGGCTGATGTCCTTTCTTCTTGCATGATTTAGACATATTAAACATATCATGCCAGATATCAAGAAGGAAGTACTTTCCTTTTCCCATGATTGTGACATGCAACATCAGACCATCCCATTGTTGATTATTTTCCTAGCATTTCATCCCATTGTGTTTTATTCCTTAGCTAACTTTACATATTCCTGTTATATAATTTTGTCTTTTACTCTAAATAGCATAATTTACCCTTAGTTTCTTAAGTTTCTAACATGACCTGTTGTCCTTATTGGCTTTTCTAATAATTAAAATGAGGTTAAAAATATTAAATGCAATTGATTAATAAAGAATTACGGTTAATAGTTTTTAATTATTTCAATTATTAAAAAAAAAAAAGCTATATACTATAATGAAAAGAATAAGGGGGTTAATTCTGGCCCCTTCAGCAGGTCATACTATACTGGAAATCTAAAAATGATAAAATATTAAATTTAAATATTAAAGTGTATATTAAAGTGCTAATGATCCACAGTAGCATTAAAAGCTACATTGTAAATAACATTTTGCTTTCATCCGGTTGCACATTTTGTGACACTTCTTTTTAGATGTTTGATCACAGAGCATGGCATTGTCATGGCATCAGGGCAGGAATTTGCAGCATTTTTATAAGAATTTCAGAAGCATTCTCCCAAAACATGCCATGTACTTTTAGATCTTATTGTGCATGAATCGTAATACACTGTGGAGTATTAGAGCATTGTGATCTGGTATATTTATTCAGTGCAATCCACCTCTAACCTCAAATACCTTCCTGGTGATGCTGAGCATTTGCATCCAATTTTGGATAACGCATGAGGAATTTCAAGGGACGTTATGATTTTTTTATATGGCTGAGAATAAAAACTGTTTCCCACAAGCACTGGAAATAAACTACACTCATAGAGTAAAAGCTTATTTTAGAAACTAAGATGGGATCCTCATTTGTTCCTCTAAGGCGAACCCTTATGCTTGACAAAAACAAAAAAACAAAAAAAAAGTGAACAAAAAGAATAACTATCTTTCTTTTTATCTATTTATCAAAATGATGCTTTATGACATTGTAATGTTACAGCGATGTATGTGTAGATCTACCAGGTTTGTAAATTGATTTGTTTTTCTTTTGTTTGTTTTATTTTGATAAATTATCAAAAGATTGATTGTGTAACAAGTACAATATTCATAAATTACCATTTTTTAAAATCAGTTTCCTGAAATCATTTACTATATGAAATTGGATGGAATCTTTTTGGTAAATGCATTCAAAAAGAATTGTGACATCATGTTATTTTTTTGGCTGCTCCCACCACAGCTCTGCATACAACCTGCTGTATGCTGGATTATTTACTGACGCTAACAATTTATCCAGGCTTGGGAACAGCACTAAGGATGCCCTGCGTCCAGTAGCTGGGGTTGGAAATTGGATGTGCATTGAACCTTCCACATGGCTGGTGAGAAGTTCACTACTATGCCACCAACACCCTGATTATGGCATCATGCAATTTTTTACATATTGATATTATGTCTACTTTGTAAATGTACTTAATTCTAGTTTGATGATTTTAAAATAAATCTACTAAATTGTACAATTATTTTTTTTCATATTTTATTTGAGTGGAAATTCTGCCCTTAATTTAAATATGTGGTCAATACATCATTCATTCATTCATTTATTATTCATCATTCAGTAATCACTTTGTCCTGATCAGAGTTGCAGTGGATCCAGATATGCAGCCAATCACAGATACATTTTCCACAAGGCAGGAATACATACTGGATGGGAAACCAGTCCAACGTTCAAAAACATGGCAATTCATAGATAGTGCACCTCTGTGCGTTTTTTGGAGGAGATTTAAGGAAACCAAAGAAAAAATATATAATGTATTTAGTGAACAAAATATGATGACATATATTTTACAAAAAAAAAGAGGAAAAAACATGGTAGTGGGTTGTGTACTGGGTTGTGTGCGTACGCGACTCATATGAGAGTTTCCATATTCCTCTCTATACAATAGTTAAATGCAGTTATCCTCTCGACATTGAAAAAAAATGTTTTTTTGCATTATTTTTGATTCTAGCATCCTGCTGAAGCTGAACTGTAATTGTTTAGTTTTTTTAAAAAAAAACTAATCAAATCTAATCAAAATCCCTAAACAGATACCACCCATTTTCCTGTCAATACTAAAACACAGACCAAAAATTTCCCTTGACTAAACCTGGTAAATCATTTTGCTTCTCTCCTAAACATATGACTAAGAAGAAATATTAAACATTTTCTTCCACCTGAACTACATGGTCCATGATTATTATTATTATTTTTTTTATGTTTTTTTTTTTTTATGAAAAAATACAAATGAAAGCCAGTCTTGGATAGTACTGTAATTATGATTACCTCCTACATGCAGGAGTGAAAACAAAACATAGAACTGAAATGGCACTGCCTCGAGGGTCTTTCTCTTTCTCGCTCTCTCTACCTCTCTGTTGAAAATGTTTGCCCCTCATCTTGTTTAAACTTGTACAGTTGTGCATGAGTCAGAGATAAGTTCTCTGCAGTAAGGTACCACATACCAGGCCGCTGTGTCACCGGACCCGATCAGAACCGTGCCGTGAGTATAATACCCGTTTTCAGTACTCAGAGTTCACAGCGTGAGACATTTCTCCAGTCTGAGGCAACAGGTGAGTCTCCCATGGATTCTTTAATTTTGAACTTGATTTAATGTTCTACATTGGTCATATAATGCAACTAATTACTCTAATATGCATGCAAATGAACATGAGTAAGGTTAGTCTGCGTAAAATTACTTAATGTGTAAAATGTTTAATATGTATGCATAATTTTATATGAATTTTTATTTTATTGTATTTATTCTGTAGTGCTGCAGGGGGAAAAATCTGTTTACAAGTGCAAGCAGAGCATTAGTTCAGTTCCACGCATTATTATTCCTACTTATGCTGGTCCTTATATGCTTTACATTATGAAAGTTATGAAATATTTAATAATGGCATGATAACATTCTACTATCATGTTGTCTCAATATTTATTAGACCATTTATTAGTTTGTTAGCTTTTCAAACCAAGAGCCATTTTAACTAATGCATGTATGGTCCAAATCATGCTAACTTCATAAATATTACATAAACAGGTAAAACAAAACAGTCTATTCATTAGATCCATAAAGCTTTCTATTCCTGAACTTAATTTTTTTTTTTAATTGCCATACTCAATTTTACGTAGTTAAGGTTTTAATTAAATGAAACAAATTCATGTGGCAAACAGACTAATAGCTATGCGGACTTATTCATAAATATAATAACTTTAATAATATTACATTATATTAATAATAGTACATTAGAAAATAGTAGGCAATGGTTCATGGAGCCCTGGGGCTCTCTTTATGAACCACTGATCTAAAAAAGCTTTTCTGGCATTTTTATTTTTTATCATTGCTATATTTAATTACTTAAAGATTAAATAGAGTTTTCTTCATGAAAAACATGAGAGAAAAGTGGTGCGGTTGGGTTGAGTTTTAGAACTCTTTAGAACCCTTATGGAAAAAGAATCTAAAATTATAAAATTATAAACTATCAACCATCAAACTTTTAAGATTAATACCATTTAAGATTGTATAATATTACAATTTTGCTAAAAAAATAAATTAAAAAAAAAATTTTTTTTGATTATTTATAATAAGTTGTAAGGTGTAATGTTTGCCAGATAATAAAATGAGCCTTAGATGACTAATCTGTGTGCAGAAGTGAAGCCAAGAAGTAATTTACACCAAATGCATACAACAGAAGAGATTTATCGGTAATGCATTACTGCTATTTGTGGTCATAAGACATTAAATCACTGCTATTGCATGATGATATTAGAACTATTTCAAAGACTGTGGAACATCACATAATAACTAGCCTTGGGATACGCAGGTGTGCGCGCACACACACACACACACACAATTGTAATGTCTGGAAACAAGCAGCGAAAGTATACTTATATGCTTTCTAAGTGATTAGTATAATTAGTTACAGTAATGTATTTAACACAGAGGGTTTTGAGAAATTATTTTTTTCTATGTGTGTCTCTATATCAAATAATAATAATAATAATAATAATAATAATAATAATAATAATAATAATCACCATAATCATCATCATCATCATCATCATCATCAAAACAAACTTTTTAGAAGTTTTTTTTAAAAGTTAAATGATATCTGTAAATGATAACATTGCACGAATGAAATGAAAATTCTGTTTTAAAATGAGATTTTCCTGTTTTGTTGTTTGAGATTAACTGTTCAATGGCAAAAATACTTTATATTTCTTTCTCTGGTGTAAGTTTTTCATACCTTTGCACTGATAATTAGATAATAATACATAGCTTATAGGTTTGTAATTTTTTTTTTCATATTTCCTATATAATTTCATATTTTTGTAACTTTAGAACACTGTAACCACGGTAACCATGTCTGAAATATACACCTCTGCTTTTTTATTGGAGCTCTGAGATTTATCAGATGATACACAGAAGTTGTCAAATATCTGAAGTTAAAACTGGAGATTTAGCCAAAGTTTTTTATTTTATTTAAAATTCAAACATTTCCGCCATGTGTCCAAACTGCTGTAGTATAAAATAAGCTTCTTGAAACAACAGGCAATAAAAATCCCTCCGCTTCCTGATTAGTGATTTACCACTTTTGTATTTTATAACAGTTAGAACTTAGAAAATATTTCATAATAATATTATCAATGTTTTGACATAAAAATAACTAAGCCCACATTTATGCTTTATGCATTAATTATTAGTATGCATTAACAATTAAGTGCGATTACTTTTTCCATAATCATGCTTTATTTATTTTTGTTCTTTTTTTTTCTTCTTTTGGATGGAATAGATTCTTTCATCTTTTAAGTAACATTATTAATAATTAGGAGAAAAATAAAAGAAAAACAGTGATACATTCTGAGCTTTTTATTATTTATTCTTTAGATATAGATTTTTTGTTAGCTAAATCATAGACTTCTGATGAATAGCTTAATACCCTCTTTCTCCACACCACTCATCCTGTACAGGGTTGTGGGAGCCTGTCCCAGGACACTTAGGAAATAAAGCTCTGCACAAAACTGATAACATTTGAATTTTTATTTCTGCTTGGCAAATACTGTCGAATGGCTTCTCTGCAGAATTTGTTGCTAAATGCTTTTTATGAAATCTCAGTGAACCTTCAGGGACTCCCTCCAGCCTCAACCTGAAAAATATCTTGATTGAGCTTGTTGCAAAATTCTTAAAGCATGAAAGAATTAAATCCTAAATAAATAGTAAAATCTACCTATTAATTTTTATTCTGAAGGTTGTGATTTCAAATGCAGAGAGCGCCACTTTTGGGATGTTGTGTCTCTATACATTTTCTGACATATAATAAATTTTTAGATAAAAGTGATTGTTCTATGTATAGCTTAAATGAATATCATAATTATTGTTCATATTATAATTTATATATATTTTTTCCACAATATGCACCACAAAATATAAATTCTTGACCTAAATCCAGTTTTGTTTAAAAATCAAACCTTTGATTTTAATGACCAAAATTAGTCATTTAGAACAACTGACACAGAAAGCCATTTACAAAAAAAAGAAAGAAAGAAAAAAAGTATGCATATACTGTATAAGTTTTTATAGATATTCTGCCTTGAGGAGAGGGGTCGTGTTGAAACATGCAGTATTAGAGGACGCGTATCGGGGACGATTGATGCCATAACTAAGATTTCTTCATAGGGTGTGTTAGGCTTTGATTTCTTTACTTATCAAGTGTAGCTCAGGTGAGGCAGAAATCTCCAGGATGGAGTGTGGCTCCACAGAGGGTGGTGAGTGTGGATACTTATAAAATACACTGATTTTTGAGCTTTTATGTTTTTTTTATGTGATTTTAGGTAGGTTTTACAAATTCCTTGAGCGCCCTATAAAAGAAACATTTAAAGAACCAAATAAAGACTGTTTGAAACATTAGCAGCATTCTGTGAAAACGTAAATGTATATTTTTTATTTTGTATACCAAATGTTCAGTTGTTCAGCACTAGACAGTAAAGCTGCTGCTGTCTGATGATGATGATGATGATGATGATGATGATTCTTGTTGCCTGAATAATCTATATATTAGAAATTATATTTTAAGTCCATTTCTGAAATTTGGAAAAGCTAAAATGAACCACGCCGTTTTTGTTTTGCTTTTCAATAGGGAACATGGAATGGACCATTTAATCACAATCAAGAGTGCAAACGCAGAGGGAGTATCAGGTGTTTCAGGTAAAGGTAAGAAAAATGACAAAGTTACAGTACGTTTATATTTCTATTCCTTTTTCCTGTACAGTATATTGATATGAACACAACAGTCTTAAAACGTCCTATAATTTTGTAGACAGGAGGATTTTTAAGAAACAATTTTCTTGATTGCAAATTTCTTCTTTTTTTTTAAGTGCTTGTTATATATTATAGGCACCCAGCGGCAAAGTTTTTGAGGGTTTTCTCTTTTTCTTGTTGTTCTACACAGTTACAGAGAGTGTGACCACCACAACCAGACTCACCTCTCTTCCTCCAAGTGAGTGTGAAGAGTTAAAAGTTATTACCTTGTTCTCAATACACCATTATAAGATCTCTCTCACCATCTGCCCTGGGGGGAATTTCTCGCTTTTCCTTATGTGCTGTTACAGTATAGTTCCCTGTGTTTATTATGGCTCATTTGTGAGTTAAAAACAGTACACTAACATTGTTTTAGAAAGTAGCATTGTCGTATTGTTCACTTTTTATTGTGTGTGTGTGTGTGTGTGTGTGTGTGTGTGTGTGTGTGTGTGTGTGTGTGTGTGTGTGTGTGTGAAAACACCCAGAGGGCAGCAGTAGTTCAGCGAGCACACAGCGAGTGCTCACATCGACCTCTAGCTCTGGTTCAGGTTCAGGTTCTGGAGGAACAGTACTGGTGGAGAGGAGAATCATCACCCAGAGCACCGGAGGAGGAGGAGGAGGAGGAGGAGGAGGGAGCAGTAGTAATGTCATATCATGTAAGGATCAAAAACTAATTACTGAAATAATTAAACATAGGATATTGATCATATCTTATATCAATTAACAATTAATCATTATTTCGACATTTATTTATTTGTATATTAAAATACTTGAAGATCCGTTTTGTTTAATACATTGCTAAATGTTACTAGTTTCCTTTTTAAATTCTGTCATCATTCTTACCATTTTACATTTTTCCACTCACTAGCCACTTTAATAGGAACACCTGTGCAATACATAATTCCAGTCAGCCAATCATGCAGATAGAGGTCAGGAGCTTTAGGTACATTTTAGGTCAAAAAGCAGAATAGCATCTTAGAGCACAAAACATGTTAAATCTTGAGATAGATGAGCTCTGTCAGCAGAAGACCACATCAGGTTTCATTCTTGTCAGCCAGGCACACGAATACGAGACTTCAGTTGGACATTTATAGAATGAAAAAAAAAGTGATTTTTTTTTTTCAAGACAGACAGAAGGGGGACACACAGTTGTAGTAGACCATCTGCCCCAGGGTTTGGCATGTTTTGCTTACATTTGCATTACTGTAACTTTTGCATCAGGTCAAACCATTCTGGTTGCTCATCAACAAGGGATTTCTGTCACCCACTGGGTGTTTTGCGCACTATTCTGCACAATTCTGTTCACAAGTACCTATGAATGAAAATCACAGGAAATCTGTGATGTTCTGAACTATATAAAAACCATGTAAAGACTAAAATCACTGCGATGTCATACGCCTATCAACCATAACATTATGACCATTGAGTATATTAAGTAGGTCCCCTCTTTTGCCATCAAAACGGTGATACACTGTGTGTTCTGACACCTTGTTATGGGAACCGGTTTTAATAAATTCAGAAATTTGAGCTACAGTAGGTCTTCTATTGGATTGGACTCCATGGTCCAGGCTTTGCTTCCCGCACGCATCAGTCAGCCGTAGTGCCCTTGACCATGTCACCGGTTCACAGGTTTTCTTTCTTTGGACCCTTTCGGAGCTATACTGTACACTACTACTCAAAGGTTTAGCTAAATTGCTAGTTTTCCAAAAAAAAAAAACACATTTTCATGCAATTCACAAACAATTTTATCCAACAATTAATGTCAGTCGGAATTTTTGGTAATGTAGCGGCCAGCACGGTCTCCGGATCTGAACCCTAATGACCGGTTGTGGCAGCAGCTTGATGGTATGGTACAGAGAAAGACTTGATCCATTTTGCGGGAGATGATGGACGTATGCGGTGAAATCCTTTGAAAAATTGACAGCTAAAGTGCCTGCCAGGTTGTTATTGCTGCAAAAAAAAGAAAAAATAAATATGAAGGTTAGGTTTGAAGAAATTATTCATAATTTCCATCAAAATCATTATTTCTAACTTCTTGATTTCAGTAATATCTGTAACGAAATAACTATCATAACATTTAACCTCTTTAAAGACTTCTTTAGCACAATTTGATCAACAGCATTAACCCCATTCACATTCCCTCTATAAACTGACTTGATTATTTGTTTGTTGTTCTTCAGCAGGTGGCTCCAGTAGCAGTGCAGTGCAAGTTGTGACTGGCGGCGTGAGCGGAGGTTCGTTTGTGACTTCATCTTCAAGCGGAGCCGCTGGAGGTTTGGGAGCGTCTGGTATAACATCCTCCATCATTACAGTCGGAGGCGGAAACACTTCAAACACTTTCGAGTCGGGCTCATCTTCACAGTTTGTGTCCAGCTCTTCTTCGGACTTAGGGAGCCATTCAGGTGGTTCTCTCAACCTGTCAGGGGGTGGGGCTTACTCATCCATCATGTCCTCTGGAGGAGGGGCTTCTTCGACTCTTATATCAGTGGGAGGCTCTACCAAATACACCTCCTCTGCCACGAGCACCATGAAGAGTTCTACATACTCACCTGTCACACAGAGGAAAAGCAGCCTGACCCTGCGCACTGCAGGATATGAAGGTAACCTACAGCAAGTGACCTGTGACCTTTAGCTTTTTGACATTGTTTTACTGGACAAAATTTATTTTAAGAGTGAAATAGAGAAACATTATTGTGAATAAATGAGTATCAGCTTTTGCATAATGTTACACAAACAAACATGGAACCTATTTATATAAAATGTATTTTACTGTATTATTTAAATCATACTGTATATTTAACTTTTTACCATTAACTAATCTTTTATTAGGAAGCTCCAGTGGCAACTCCTCCCCTGAATACACTAGGAAAGAGTATGGTCAGTGTGTTTTTATGCTTGATAATAATAATAATAATAATAATAATAATAATAATAATAATAATGTTTTAAAGAGTTAAATAAATATTTTAACTAAAAAAAGTTTGAATAAAGTGCAATTAAATAAATAAATAAATATGCGTACATATTTTTAAAGGGTTTATTATTATTATTATTAATAATAATAATAATAATAATAATAATAATAATAATAAAGTTTTAAAGATTTAGCTAAATATTTAAACAGATAATAAGTTAGAATAAAGGGCAAATAAATAAACAAATAAATATTTGTACACATTTTAAAGATTTTTATAATAATAATAATAATAATGTTTTAAAGAGTTATATAAATATTCAAACTCTAAAAAGTTAGCATAAAGTGCAAATAAATAAATAAATAAATAAATAAATATGTGTATATATTTACTTAAAGTTTTAATAATAATAATAATAATAATAATAATAATAAATGTTTTAAACATGCATCAAAAAGTTTGCACATATAACAATTTTGTTCAAATAAATAAGTAAACAAATATTTCTACATTTTTTAAAGGTTTTAAAATGACTTCTATTGTTACTACTACTAATAATTTGTACATATATTTCTTAACTAAAGTTGTAATTTGTACGTTGTTGTTTGTACCACAGCAGCAGCAGCAAGTGCAGCCACAAGAGGACGCACCCAGACAAGAGGTAATAAGCTTATATAAATATGAATATAACTATATATAAATGTAGGTGGTGTAGACTTGAGGTAATAATGTACGAATAATAAAAAAATAAGGAAAGTAGCTAAAGTAATAAATAACATATTTGATTTTTCTCTTATATTTGCAGAAAGTGAGATCAGAGCCAGACTGCAGAGTGCCTCTCCATCCACTAGATGTCAGTATATACCTTGTAAAGAAGTTGAATGTTTTTATTATGCCAATTTCACACAATGGTGTAACAAATTAATTTTATAGCAGTTAAGTCTGTGGTTTTCAACCTGTTCCCAGCTTTCAGTGTGTTAAACCATGAGAAATGTTTTATTCTGTAAATGTCTATAACTATAAACATCAAACCTTTTGTAAAAATAAAATATTTGTGTGTGTGTGTGTGTGTGTGTGTGTGTGTGTGTGTGTGTGTGTGTGTGTGTGTGTGTGTGTGTGTGTGTGTGTGTGTGTGTGTGTGCGTGATCAGGGACGGAGCTGGATGATGTAAAGAAACTTCTCAAAGGAAGTCGCTCCAGCAGCAGCAGTCCCCCTCGGTCTCCCACCAATACCCTACCCATACCTAAAAAAGCAAGTGTGGACACACGAGTAGAGAGCCACACAGGTAACTACCACCCTAGGACACAAACACATATTTACTTTTATGAAAATTTGCAGGGCCAGATTCAATTCCCACCCAATGTCCAAACCCCAGCCACTGCATACAGTGCGTGTCCCAAGCCCGGATTAAATAGGAGGGTTGCGTCAGGAAAACCAGTTAATCAGGTCTGCTTTGGAAACTCCTTGATGGAAACAGTCGAATAACCACCAACAACAACATGTAGCGAGCAGGGGACGAATGTCGTGCATAAATACAATAATAAAATGTATTCCTGTATTCAGCTTTCAGTTCTGCTATTTTTGTTCCTTCCTTTAAAGGATCGTTTGCTCATATCATATCCATAACTGTCTTATCTGTATTGTGAGGTTTTCGTGTATACTGTATAACAATTATATTCACTAATACTGTACATTCTGTTAATTATAAATGTACAATTCCTATGTATGAAGCTGAGCAGTCTCACAATCATGCTACTAGCCATCAACATTAGCATTAGAAAGGTGCACATACAGTAGCTAACCTGCTTGCTAATACTGCTAGCTATGAGTACCTTCGCTTATAAAAAGCAGCCAGGCTGGGGGATTTAGCTCTATATATCAGTCTCATTTTAAACTTTTAGATATATTTGGAAAATTAAGAATGTTATTATAAAAACCCTTACTAAAAACCTGTATTTTGTTTCCCTCCTGTTTTCAGATTAGCTATCCTTTTTAACTCTCACGAAATCTCACACAGTCTCTGGAACATTCTGACTGTTTCTCAAAATCAGGGGGGTTCCAATCCAGTCCTGGAGGGCCAGTTTCCAGTACAGTTTGTTACTCACCAAGACTTAATCTTGACTTGTGTGTTTGTGTTTGAGCAGAAAAATGACCAAACTTTGCCAGTCTCTGATCCTCTAGAACTGGATCTGAAACATCCTACTCAAAAATAACTAGCTGAAAGATAGTACAACCCAAACTACCACTATTCAAGTTCACTCACTCACTCATCGTCTATATCGCTTAATCCTGTATTCAGGGTCACGGGGGGCCTGGAGCCTATCCCAGGAAACTTAGAGCACAAGGCAGGGTACACCCTGGACAGGGTTCCAATCCATCTTAGGGCACACACACATACACACTCATTCACACTCTACGAGCCAATTTAGGAATGCCAATTAGCCTAACATACAAGACTTTGGACTGTGGGAGGAAACCGGAGTACCTGGAGGAAACCCACAAAGCACGGGGAGAACATGCAAACTCCATGCACACAGAGACGGGAATCAAACCTGGCTGGGAATTGAACCCGGAGCCTGGTTGTACAAGGCAACAGTGCTAACCACTACACCACCATGCCACCCCTGTTCAAGTTCATGTGACTAAATGTATAAACAAGCACAAAAACCTTTCCGCAGCTTCAGCATCTGAGGTTGAGTAACGGACTCTCTTGACCTTCAGTATGGAAGCAAATACGGTAATTCTGAACCGTCTCTCATTGTGTAAGCGCTACGTTTCTGTGGGAAACGTTTAGCATGCGCATACAAAACATTAAGAAGAGCGGTTGGAAAATTTACAAATAAATAAAATCTACAAATTTTTATTTAGATTTTTTTTTCACCTCCTCAGTGGATGGAAGTATATAGGAGAACTGAATATTCTCTCATGAAGCCTAAAACAGAGCATTTAATGTGATTTGTAATTTAGTGACATGCAGAGTCCATGTAAATATCTCCTGGATAATATATATTTTTTAATTCTAATATGAGGTTAAATTATTAAATTATTTAATAGACCATACAGGGCCCTCGGTGACCCTGTATACAGGATAAAACGTTATAGATGAGTGAATGCTTTTTTTCCCCACATCTGTATGTCTAAAAATGAACAATGAAGTTTAAACTTTATTAGATACTGATGTTAAGCTTGATGCGCACATCATTATGAGTACATACGTCACATACGTACTGTACTGTATATACTGACATCAGATTCGTCAGTCATCTGAAAACTTTTGACATGTCTTTATTATATGCTGTATTTTTGTCAGGTTATGACAGCTCTATCCTGGAGTCTGCATACAGTGGATATGCCTATCACACCAACCCCAACAACCTCAGCCCTACTGCCACACTACAACACAACGGTGAGAGTTTGTAGCTGTGGTGTTAAATTGTGGACTTTTTAAAAATCTTTTTGGTCCTCCTGTTCTGAATTTGCTAGTGTGATTTTTATCTAAAAAATATATTCTATTAATATGATTTTATTACAATTTTTCCGGTACCATGTAGAAATGTTTTAACTTGCATTTTTTTAAATTATCATTTTAATTATAGTACTTTAAAAAATATATATGACATGTGTTGTACATGGTCTATAAATAAAAATACTTTTTTAGAGTTAGTCATAGTACAATGAAGTTTTGTGACCAGTGTTATGTTTAATCTATAATTAAAAACACCTCACAATATTTTTATGGCTATAATTTAATTTAATAATTATTTTTAATAAAACATTTTTTGGGTAGTTTAATTGTTTTAAATATTCAGGTACATTGTTGTGCTTCAAATTCCACAGCAAGTGTTTACTTGTGCTGCTGTATTCTGAAGATTTTGTGTGCATTCGTCACTTACTGGTGTTGTTGTTGTTGGTAGTGGGGATGCAGAACAACATGACTTTGAACTCTTCAGTTATGAGCGGTGGCCTTTCTGCTGGAAATGCAGGTCTCTGTCAGAAATATTTGAATATGAGGTTTTTTATGACATTTTATAACATTACAAGCTTTTATTACATATTTTAAAAATATTATTTTGCACTAAATTCTACTACTACATTCATTTAAAATACTAGGAAAAGACCATTTAAAATAAACGTGTCATGGATTTTAGTTTTTCTGTTCATTATTTGCTACACAATAAATCTTTAACTTCTTTAGTTATATTTGTAATGCTTTACAATAAGTGATTAATTATGATTGATTAAAATACCTTTAGAATGACCCTTGCGTTACAACAAACTGAAAAAGATGTGAGCTTGTTCAGGGAACAGAGACGTTCCTGTTTTTTCATGTTTTCATGTTGTTTTTGTCATGTTCAGTGTACGGGATGCAGAATAACTTGGGCAGCGGTGCCGGTGTGGCGGTCACTGCCAACGGGATTAGTGTTGCTCCAGGTGAGTAAAGGTGGACAGTGGACAATAGAATTACTCACAAGCACACTGTAACTTGCTAGGTTAAAGTTTTTCTATTTAGTTTTTGGAAGATAGAATATCATTTTCCAAACAAGGGAATGATGGGGAGAAAAAAAAAAACAGTTGTAAACAGTAGCAGTAGTAATAATATTAGCAGTTGTAGCCATAATAATAGTAGCAGTAGTAGTAGTAGTGGTCATAGCAGTACTAATAGTATCAGAAGTAATAACAGTAGCGATAGTAGCAAAAAAGAATACATATATTAGCAGAAGTAGTAGCAGTAGCAGTCATAGTAATAGTAATAACAGTCATAGCAGTAGCAGTGCTAATATTAGCAATAGTAGTAATAGCAGGAGTATTAGCAGTAGCAATAGTAGCAGAAGTACAGTAATAATACATATATTAGCAGAAGTAGTAGCAGTGTTAATATTAGCAGTAGTAATAGTAGCAGTATTAGTAGCAGCAGTAGTTTGATAAGCAGTAGTTATAGTAGCAGTGTCACTGTAGCATTGTCAACTAGTAGCAAAACTGGTAGCAGTAATAGTAGCAGAAGTAAAGTATCAGCAATAGCAGTAGCAGGGGTTACAGAAAGGAACTTCATTTACAAGGTGAAAAAATCCTCAAGTTTTCCTAGTGCAACACCCTTTACTTTACCAAGGAAAATTCCACGCTTTAGGTCATCAAATTTTGGTCAAATAAAATAAAATATCACCCCTCCAGCAGTATTCTGCATAAAAACACATCAGGTGTACATCAGGGAAAATTGGAGGGTAAACTGACTGGAGGAAAAGTAAACTAAACGTGAGGTAGGTCATCATGAAGAGCAGCATATTAATGTAGCAGCAAATACAGAATCTAATATTAAGTAAACAGAGTATAAAGGCCTGAGTGTTTAATGGCATTGTTGTGCTAAGAGCTAACGCTAGGTTTTGTGCTTTTTCCTGGAATAGTAAAGTCACAAAGGGCTTGTGAATTAGCTAACGATTTTAAAATGACTCTGGATATGGGTTTTAGAGCAGTGAGAACGGTTAAGTAAAGTGTGCAATGAACGGGAGATTTACGTTTAAAAAGGTTTCATTCTGACTGCAGGTTTTGATCGCAGTCATCTAAGAAAAATATAAAATAAATATTTTGTCAGTTTTGCTATGGCACATGAATTTCCAACAGCTTGATCAAAGTTTAGATTTTAATGAGGTTAAATAATTGCTCTTTACTCTATATGAAGAGTAGGAAATTGAGACAATTTTGAAACAATTTCAAATATTTGAGTCAGTTTTCTTCAATGCTATATCTATACACAGTATGAGGGCTGTTCAAGTCAAAACAAGAATTTGTTTGTGAACTGATTGACCGTATGTCCGTGAATGATGATCCTTGCTGAGGCGCCAATTCCAATAGTTCCGATGAACATTTATCAAGTGGAATAATAACATAATTTGTCGCCAACGTGTGCATTTATCTGTGGGAAATGTACACACAATCATTCACAAACACCACTTGCATATTACATTAACTGTGGGAGTTTTTGTCACACCCCCCATAGAGTCCTGTCCACACTCCAAGCCATTTCTACATACTTGGGCCATTAAAGGAGTTCCTGGGGGGCCTGGGGAGTGTTTCAGAAAGCAGGCAATTTGATCCTGGCGTACTGAGAAACCTTTTTACATTGATTGTATCCAAGCGCTAGTGCAAAGTGGGATAAGTGCATTAAATGTAGCGAGTTTGAAAGTCCCTGTTTGACTGGAACATCTGTAGAACACACTTGATTTTCCTTCTTTTTTGATTGTTTACCTGAAACCTGCCACATCTGGCAAAGGCTTTCCAGAGCACTAAATCAATATCACTAAATAATATTTAATGTAATTAATATGAAGCAGTACGTCAGCATTGCATGATTGTATCCTGAGATGATTGCATCTCTCTTGTCTCCTTGCAGTCTATGGAGTACAAAAGAACATTGTGACCACGTCCACTACTGCTGCAGGTAAGACAGGACGATGTTTTTCAGGAATGCAAAGTGAATAAAACTAAACCAGTCCCTAACTACTGATTTTCTGTCCGTCATTTCTAGCCGTCCCCAGCAGCCCTGTCGCTCCTGACGACGTGTTCGTTAAGGATTACAAGTTCATGCTGCTGGAGAAAGACAACGTTCCAGTAAAGAAAGAAAGCGAGAGGCTGATTATGTCAAAAGACACGGGCAAAACATTCACGTCCACCACGTCCGGTGCAGGACTATGTAAGGAGCAAATAATATGAATGCTATTAATAAACTCATCTCATTAATAAGTATAAAGGTATACACTAAACATTTGGATGTATCTATGAATTAGATTTTGGAATAGATATTAAATGTCAATGTTTTATAGTTAAGAGAACACTACAGTATATTAATATGCAACATTATTAAGGTCCCTAGTGTATAGCTGCTAAAGGTTTGAGTTTGATCTAAAACTACACTAAAAATGTGTGTATTCATGCCAAGGTCTGTTCATGCTCATGGTGAAATGTTATAGAAAATTTACATTTTAGATCTTTTTTTAGATTATTTTCTAAAAATCATTGTCAGTGTATTTAGATGTAATAAGATATAGGTTCGATTTCTGTGACAGCAGCCACGTTTTCAGATGACTCGCTGAAAAGGGAGAAAAAAATGATCTCTGGAACCACAGAAACGGTTACAGTGTCGAATGGTTAGTACATCATTATATAGTAAGTTTCTCAATGGACAAAATCCATTAATAAACATTGTCTACATGATAAATATATTTTTGCTTTTTTTTCTTCTTCAGGTGTCAGGGTTGCTTCAACAAAGGACAAAGCCACATATGCGGGTATATGATCAGCCACCATGTTATACCAATATTTTTTGTATAAATACTGTATGTTAGACTCTAACCAGGGTTAAGCATTTACTGGATTATGTATTATCAGTATATTAATATAGTAAAACCAAAACATTATATCAGTCTAGATCTCCCAAATTTTTACTTCTAAGTCTCTTTCTGTAAATTAATTATAAAATACAGTAGAGGCATTTTTGTCAATTTTGTTATACATTAAATGTATGGGGGCACAAACTTATGCACTCAATTTTATGCAAGTTACAAACATAATAGGAAAAAGTTACAATAATGTAACTCTATATACAGAACAGCTTTATGTTACAAAATGAGTACAGTTTTAGTACCATATACTGTACTGTATTCCCAGCTTAGTGCAAAAGTTTTCACCCCCTTTCCCTGACTTCACTTAAATTTACATACAATATGTGCTGCATGATTTTGGTTCCTTTATTGTACAGATTGTGCAGGTTAGCATTTATATTTCTGTTCTTGTAGAGATTCGTAAAGATGACTCCAATGGCGGTGGGATGGGATTCTGCTCCTGTTGTACATGGTGGAAATGGCTGCTTGGATTGCTGTTGGGTCTGCTCTTACTGCTGGGGCTCCTCTGTGGACTCATCGCTCTGGGTAAGACTATTTCACGTAATAAGGTTCTCTGAAAAGGCTTTTCGCTGATGTTCATGACTTCTAGAAGTGTGGCAATGGGACTCGGTAACCTGTTTGAGTTCTGTGTTTGTGTGGTTTCAGCTGAGGAACTAAAGAACCTTAAAGCTCGTGTGGAACGTCTGGAAGGTGGAGGGAGCACTATAACCTCCGCTCACACGAGTCGCCTGTCAGCACCATCCTCTGTAAACATTTTAGATCCACTGGACTCTGTACAATATGAACGCAGCGGAATAACACGATCAGAAAACACTATCCAGCTGGGATCTGACCCCATGCAGTCCGACCCAGTCATGCTGCAGAGGACCGTAAGACAACTCGTTCAGTCGGAGTTACAGTCAGACAGCATCAGAGGTACCAGGATTTTAATGGGCAATATTTGCCTGTTTGATAAGTATTTGTGATTAATTTATTAATGTTTATTATGCACATAGCTACACTGGCATCCTCAATGAAAGGAGAGAGAGGTGAACCTGGGGTTAAAGGTCAGACTTCTTTAATTTCATGATAAAATTATGGGGAAAAAAAGCTCTACCACTTTTTGTAATAATTTTTTTTTTCTCCTAAGGTGACCAAGGAACTCCTGGGATTAAAGGTAGGGTTAAACATATTCTACCAATGTTTCACAATTCTTTACAGTTTACATAGAAAACATGGCATTCTATTGTTTTATATTGCGCTTTTTCTTAGTAATTTAACAAGAGTATAAGAAAAGTACTGTATTTTAATGTTTGATCACACTATGGTTATATCTGAACAAATTGTTTTTCAGGTGATGCAGGATTTCCTGGAGTGCCAGGTAAGATAACGGTCATTTCCACACTTGTATAAAAAGATAAAATATTAAAAGAAAATATAAAAGAAAACATTTTCAGGACATAGATAGTAAATACAGATATTTGTCTCTGTATCCATCAGGTCCTCCTGGTCCCCCTGGTCATCCAGGACAAGAAGGTGCAAGAGGACCTAAAGGAAGTGCTGGTAATATGCAGCAAACACTCACTCATCGTCTATACCACTTTGTCCTGTATTCAGGGTCGCGGGGGCCTGGAGCCTGTCCCAGGAGGCTTAGGGCAATAGGCGTGGTACACCCTGGACAGGCTACCAATCCATCACAGGGCACACACACACACGCTCATTCACACACTATGGGCAATTTGGGAATGCCAGTTAGCCTAATCTGCATGTCTTTGGACTGTGGGAGGAAACCCACTAAGCACGGGGAGAACATGCAAACTCATGCACACATAGACGGGAATCGAGCCTGGCCAGAAATCGAAGCCAGACCCTGAAGGTGCAAGGCAACAGTGCTAACCACTAAACCAACTGTGCCGACTACGATGAATTTTTTGCCACCTAAAATAGTTCCAATATATGACGCCACTATCTCACTGGTGAAAATCATTGAAAATTATGTTAGAATATTACAATTATATAAATTAGTTTTATTGATAATGAATATCACAATTACAAGGCCTGTTTCATTCAGAAACATCAGTCATGTTTGGGATGTAAATGTGCCTAAGGACAGTTTTTCTTTTCTAACATTTGGTGAAGGATTTATTTTCCAATCATAGAAACAGTAATAAAGCACAGAAGTCATTCAGGGTTAAGGCAGATGGACTATATGTGTGCTTTTAATCAGGTGAGCCAGGACATGATGGCCCACCTGGACAGAGAGGACGTGAGGGACCAACAGGACCCAGAGGAGAGCCAGGCCCTCCTGGAGTTGGTGAGAAAGGAGAGAAAGGTAAGAGCGTTACTTCATATCATGTTCTGTCCTGTCCAGTCTCATGTCCTTTTCTGTCCTGTACTATGTTCTATTCCGTCTTATCCTGCCCTGTCTAGTCTCATGTCCTGTCCTTTTCCATCACAGGTCAAACCATGCGGTTCTTTTTCATCCCATCCCTTGAAATTCCTGCCAATCCTATTCTATTCTATTCTATCCTATCTTGTCCCATCCTAACCCATACTATGATGTCCTGTTCTGCATTGTCTTCTTCTGACCTGTCCTGTCCTATTGTGTTCTGTCCTGTCTTGACCTATCCTGTCCTTATAGGGTATATGACTTACACCTCTTTTTTGTTCCAGGGACATCTGGAGATCCTGGACCCTCTGGACCTGCAGGACCACCTGGACCTATGGGACTCAGAGGTACAGCAATCAAGCTTGACAATTTTGATTGATAATGAGTTCTCACAGGGTGAGCACTGTGAGAATGCACTTTATGTTTCCCTAAAAACTCTGACAAGTTACTTTTGATCATGCTGAAACAGACCTTGGGCAACTGTTGCATCCAGGACTATATGCTTTGAATGCATTCTGCTCAAAAGTAAACGTCTCATATGAATAAATACATCTCACAACAGGTGAAGTGGGTGCTTCAGGCAATGCAGGTCTTCCAGGGGCTCCTGGTCCTCAAGGCTTCCGTGGAGAGACTGGTGATCCTGGACCAAAAGGTGCCTTGAACAAAATGTTTTGTATGTTTTGTAAAAGCTTTCTATGATTTTGTTCAACATTTGTTTTTTTTTTGTTTTTTGTTTTTTTACAGGGGAAAGAGGACCTGCAGGATCTCCTGGGTCTAAAGGTTAATCCGAAGCTGATTAGCAGATTTTAGTCATGGCTTAGTCAAGCAATCTCCACACATAATAACGCTATTGTTCCCCACAACAGGTGATCAAGGAGAGAAAGGGCCCCGTGGTGTTACCGGTAGGTATAATGCCTTAAACTGAAAAGAGCAAATGAGTGGAAATTGTGTATTTCATGCTTTGATCAAGGCATAATCTTGCAATTCATTTTTGCAGGAGAACCAGGGCAGCCAGGACCCGTCGGCCCACCAGGAGAGAAAGGACCCAAAGGATCAGCAGGTGAGTACCAGGGCAAAGATAAAGCTCACACTAGTGTGGTGATTAAGAAGATTAATCAACACCTTCTGACCAGTCATGATTAAAAATCCAACAGCACTGATTAGAGTTTAGTCATTTTTCTAGAAAGACTCTAGCCTCATTATCAATATCCATAATTTTGTAGGTTCTCCTGGGCCAGATGGTGCAAAAGGAAATCGTGGTAAGTTCAAGATCCATGAATATATTACAGGTTTTTGTATATAATTATTACAGACTGAATTTCCATCTAAATTTAAGGGGACCAAGGACCAACTGGGTTGCCTGGTCCACGTGGGCCAGCTGGACCTCCTGGAGATGCCGGAGTGCCAGGTACTTTGGTCAAGGACCTTAAATGTATGAATGTAGTCATTATTTACTCTAAACTGATTTATTTGGTACTTATTGACTATTTTGTGTCCAAATGATCAGGAACTCCTGGGCTTCAAGGCCCACCAGGTAAGATTTTACTTTAGAATTACTTTTTTTATAAGCAATTAAGTAATTAAAAGTAGTCAAAATCATATGTTGATAATGTATCATAAATATATCATATCATATAAACCATATATCATATTTTGACCACAAAAATCACAGTAAAATGTTCATTTGACTCTTGCTTCTAGGATTGCCAGGAACACCAGGTCAGCCTGGTTCTAAAGGTACATTGATTAAAGAGTGAGATGAAAAATTATATTTCCATGTTCTAGTGCAATGTATTTAAAAGCCATCTGCATATTCATGTTTTTCTTTTTGTCGTTCAGGTGAAGCAGGTGAACCTGGCAGAGTTATCACTGCAGGTGAGAAAGTCTCCAGCCTTAATTTGAGAGCCAGTCTGAAGATACCTTTCACTATTTAACCTTAATTCATGATCAATGATTTCCTAGTGTTAAATATTTTACTGTTTCTTTCTCGCTTCTCTGGCAGGCTCTTCTTCCAACACTGTGGCAATTCCTGGGCCACCTGGACCTGCTGGACCAGCTGGGCCTGCTGGACCTCCTGGACTGTCGGGTAAGGGCTTTAACAGAGTAAAAAGAGACAGATTATACTTACAATATCCTTGACTTATTCAAACTTATGATGAGAATCAGACATGAAATAATAATAAATAATAAACTTCATGGTTCTTCTCAGGTCCCATCGGCCCTGCCGGTCTTCCTGGCCCATCTGGTAAGAGAAATTTTGCATTTGTTAACAAAGATTAGCTAGCAAAGACACATACATTTTTTGTATGGTTAATTATACTGATTCTTTTAAAAGTTGCAATCATTGGTTGATTACAATTGGGCTCAACAAGATCACTGCATTGTATGTTTGGTGAGATGGCAAAAAAAAATTACTCTTCAATATAACAATAAATTGATAAAGAGCTGCATACATAAGAAAAAAACAGGGTTGAATGAGTAAATTGTCAAGAGGGCTGGTTAGACATGCTGCTATAATATATAAATCAGATCAGCTTCTTTAAAAAGTAGTGTGTTCTTTGCGATGACATGCAATTTGCTCTTCCAGGACCTAAGGGAGAAAGGGGTGAAAAGGGAGATAATGGAGAACCTGGAATTTCTGCTAAATCCGTTGAAAGAGTCAAGTATGAGCGTAAGAAATCTTTTATTATTTTTAAACTTATTAAAATTGTGAACTATACATATGCTGAAAGTTTGAACTGTTTTATTCAGTATTTTCAAAATATTTAAAAATTCATTTCTATTTGACTAAATAGCTGCTCTTCCTGGTCCTCCTGGGCCCCCTGGACCACCTGGAGAACCAGGCAAACCTGGTACATTTGTGTTTTTATAATTTTTATTATATGTAATCATATATTATACTGTTGTTCATTTAATTTCATTTAATTT
Organism: Clarias batrachus; assembly: GCA_003987875.1. NCBI lineage: Eukaryota > Metazoa > Chordata > Actinopteri > Siluriformes > Clariidae > Clarias > Clarias batrachus. Next base: position 189,277 of record QMIH01000026.1, on the reverse strand, counting down.
CATTTTTTCCAGGTGAGAGCAAATCTGGCCATCCAGGACCCCAGGGTCCACCTGGAGCACCAGGTAAGTTAAAACCTAATTTAACAGTAATCATTTAACAATCCAACCTTAAATACAGTTCAGTGTTAAAATAACAGTTGAAATTATCTTTTTTTCTCTCTTTTTTTCTCCCTCTTGTACTTATATTTGCATTTATATATATTTTTTTATTCTCAGGTGTTGGACTACCTGGCCCACCAGGTGACAAAGGTGAACCAGGAAGCTTTGTACCCACCTCAGGTAAGTGAGTCTTTTTATACTGTGCATAGCATTTGATCTTACTTTTAGATTTACATTTAGGCATTTGGCAGACAGTCTTATCCAGGGCGACTTACAAAAGTGCTTTGAAGTTTCCAGTCACTGATCTTAAGCTAGGGCTAATTAGAATACTGATATAACTTTTTGTCACTGTAACAGAAACCTTTTTTGCTGGGCCTCCTGGACCTCCTGGTGCTCCAGGTAAAAATACTTTCTAAAACATAACGTGCAAAACGTATTAATGTCTGCACTGTATACACTGTAAACATAATCATACTCCATTTAATTCTTTGTTTTTGTTACAGGAGAGCCTGGACATCCTGGGCTACCAGGAGAACCTGGAGTTGGTAAGAGATATAACATCAACATTTCCGACATGTATTGTATGCAACCAGCTATGTCATATTAACTTGTACAGATATTGATAATACCTTTAATGTTTTAAATGTTTAATCCAGGTTTTCCAGGGCCTGAAGGTCCAGTTGGGCCCCCAGGTTCTGAAGGTTTACCAGGCCCACAGGGACCACCAGGCCCAGAAGGTCCACCAGGGCCAAAAGGTAAAGGTCTTGAATTAATCACATTCTAGCAAAATGGTTCTATGTCTGTATATAACAGCACTAAGTACTAATATATCTGTAATGCATTGATTGTAGGTGACGCTGGTGTCCCTGGGGCCCCTGGTATCCCAGGATATTCTTATGGTATGTAGAAATTATTATATATTAAAAAATATAAAACTTTTACTTGGTTGATATGCAGTGTACTCTATCCTGTGTCTCTCTTCATGTTAATAATAAGGCGCAGGCAGAAGTTCACCTGGACCACCTGGTCCGCCTGGACCTCCAGGGGCTCCTGGCCCTCCTGGTGATGGCTCTGGCTCTCCAGATGTTTCTCAGCAGCTTAACAACCTTCTTAGAAGTGAGCATCTTAGGTCATTTCATAGTGCATTTCTGCCAATATGCCTTGGTTTATGAGTGGAAACTCAAACCATGAGTAAAATTTTTAATAATATCTAGATTTGTTAACTATGTGCCATTTAAATATTGAATATTATCAGGTACTGATTTTGAATTGCTTTATTTGAAGATGACGGCATCAGGGAATACTTGGCTGGTCCCCCTGGACCTCCTGGACCACCTGGAAGTTTATCTGATGATAATTTGGCTAATCGTGTAATCAGTTACATCCAAAGTATGTCTTTTAGAAGTAGTTATTCAGTGAATTATAATACGTGTTTTTCAAGTATATTTAATCTGTCACATAACTTTTGCTGTGGCCTGATGCAGGGGAGGAGGTGAGGAAGTTTCTGGTGGGTCCCCCAGGACCACCCGGTCCTCCGGGTATTCCAGGCCTCAACCCACAGGAAGTAGCTGGAAGAGTCCTCAATCTCATGAATGGTATGTTTTCTTGAATAAGAAGAAGTAAAGCATATTTAAGAACTTTAAGAAAAGTTTTGTCAGTTAAATAAACAATCTGTCAATAATACCACACTTGCACTGATTTAAGGGATAATGATATGTGCAGCTTTCACCTAGACTTAAACAGTATGCATCTTCCCTGTGAACTGTTATAACGGTTACAGCACAAACTACTATATATACACTGTACATTTCACTAACTATTAATTTTAATGCATATTTTGATTTCAAAAATGCCTTGTGAAAATAGCTTGTACGATAAGTACAAAAAATATATATTGTTAAGAATATGAACATTCAAAATTAAATATGAAGATTGTCAGCTATTTAATATTTAACAATTTCTCTATTTCTGTGCCGCTTACAGAGCAGGGTATGCTGACACAAGCCGGACCCCCAGGCCCACCTGGCTCTCCAGGACTTCCTGGAGCTGCCTATAGTGATCTACCAGTTCTCCTACAAAGTAAGAGTCCATTAGTATTATTTATATTCAGAAATTTAAAGTATTTTCCAAAACACTTCTTGGTCATTAGAGACAAAAACTCATAACCAGTCAAAATGTTTCTATAAAAAAAAAAAAAAAGACTGCCCCCACACCCCATGTAACCCCAGGGTAAAATCTGCCCTAGGCAATATTCAGGAATAAAAAGAGAGTAATCAGTATTATTCATTATGTTTTGTGTAACATTTTATTTTGACTTGGCAATATAATATTCATATTATATTATATAATATTATATTATATTATAATGTAATATTTAATCAAAATGGTAATTATGACATGAACAATACATTACTGTGCCAAGGTACTGTACCACCCTCAGTGTCACTAAAGTGTCGATCCTCAGTGTCGATTTAAAAGCCCTGTCAGAGAGGTCAAAACAAAGTTTAAATAGATGTTCATTTAAGATTTAAGTGCTTGGAGTAAGAAATACTGAATAAATAAATAAAAAATTACCATTAATCAGTGCAAATTTGTCAGAAAGACCTACTTTGGCAGGAAGTGTAAATGGAATTTTCATTACTTATAATTTCACTTAAATTGCAGATGCTGGTTTTAGAGGCCCACCCGGACCTCCAGGACCTCCTGGACCTCAGGGCCCTCCTGGAATGACAGGAAGCCTGGTGTCATATGCTGAGAATGCAAACCAAGAGCCGATCCGTGCTGAACTGCAGGAATATGTCAAGAGTGAGTACGCAGAGTGCATTTACAAATGTATGTATAAGAGAGCAGCAACTCAATGGTTAAATGTTGATTTTTAGGACAGAAAACAACAGAATAAACAATTTTGTCATTAAATATTTTAGTTGATGAAATCGAAGACGTTAATGTGTAATGTCTCAGATATACTGTGCAGATGCCTTAAGCGCATAGAATATTATGACTCGATGTTAGACCAATGTTGGTCAAAACACAAACTGCCTTCTCTCTCTTACATGGGCTTTCAGAAGCCTTCACTATAATCAAGAAGGAAAGCCAGTTTAGCTATTGTATCTTGGACCCCAACCTCAGATGGCTATGACATACAGTAGCTGCAGACTGCTGCGAATATTTCTTTTTATATTGCACCATTCAGCAGCCTTTGTGAATCTGATTTAAGATAGTGCCATTTAGGATTTAAGTTTCCTAACATTACCTTATGTTTTCTTGCAGGTGGCAGGGTGTTCCATCAAGAACCAAGCCATAGGTTTCCAGAGAGCAAACATTTGTCGGTTGAGACTTTGGACTACCCCAGTATTGCAGAACAAGTGGTGAATTACATCAAAAGTAAGTTGCCAAAAATTGTCAATGGGGTAAGTGTGTTTCCACAGGGGCCACATGACCCTGCCTTGGTTCTTGGCGTGTATTTCCCATTCACCAGTCTGGTTTCTTGCTTTAGAGTGTTGTTATTTTTTTGCAACTTGCCAGCATAATGTAATACAACACATTTCATGCTACTTTCTGCTTTAGTGGAACACCTCCAGGGCGCCAGTTTGATTCTTGGCTTAAAGTGGCTAAAATAATGTACAGTCTTTATGTAATATAGTCTTAATGTATAGCATTTATAGTAATATACATATGTGACTGTGTGGTTGAAACAGTAACAGAATGAATAAATGAATAACTGGTCACAATGTGTGGACATGCAGAGTTGGTTGGTCCATGGTACAGGATCTACACTATGTATTTCTCATTCAGGAACGTTCCCAAGCTCTATAATTCCACACAATTTTTGGGTAAATTTGGTTGAAATACTCATTAGAAAGTCCTAAATCATTGTTAAAAAACACAATTTATTCAGGATTTTTTGCACATCTATTCAATATGTACTGTATGTTGAGAGATTTATTGTATGGGTGCCACATACAGTAGTCCTATCTCTTAATGCCACGTATTTGTTTGTTTTTTTCTTCAGCTCACGGTTTGTTGTTGCGGGAACTTAAAGTTATTCAAGGGCCACCTGGTCCCCCTGGACGTCCAGGTATCAGCCATTCATACAATACTTATGGCAACATGACTGAGCTAATTAAAATGATTAGAGGTAAGCAATAAGTCACTTTTTCTCCATTAATAAGCATTTTCAGACAAAACTCGAAGTAGCAAGTTTTATATAAGTATAAGAATATTTGGCATTTTGTTCTGCATCCTAAATTACCCACTTGTGTCACTTTTCAAGACAATGGCATGGTTGGACCACCAGGAAAACCTGGACAGAAGGGAGAAATAGGATATCCTGGTCTGAAGGGACCAAGAGGTTAGTAATTTAACAAGTTCCTAAGTTTTAGGTTAATTTAGCTCAGGAAGTCAGGGTCATGTTACTGGTGGTCCAGAGAGCTTATTTATTTATTTAGAAGTTTTTGTAAATTTCCAGCATATATTTTTATTTACATTTTATATTTCCTTTTATTTTTATTGATGATCCTTTTTTCATTGTAGTGCAATCTTTCTATTTTATATGTCATATACAGTAAGTCATATAAGCAATTCAATGCATGTCATACTATTATGGTTTTATACATGACAAAGAAAATCTTGAATTTGAGCTGTGAGCTCAATTCCCCTTACCCTCAACTGCGAAGCTATTAGTTTAGACTGGATTCTGTTTCCCTTGCTTGTATTCAAACACTACTTACATTTGGTACACTTGAGTGCATATAAATGGCAAATGGCTGTTCAGTGCTTCAAGTTTCAGATTTAACCCAACTTGAATATTGCCCTTTATTTATTTATTTTAAATTTTATTTACCCCTTCCTTCAGAAACTGAAAAATGCTTGCAAATCTTTTTAAATAAATTTGCATTTAACTAGTAACTTTTATGTTACTATATATTTGCTTTCATTTGTTTGTTTGTTTTTTTATTATATTTTTTATACAAGTATGTCTTGGTACTGTAAATGATTACTGTAGATGGGTGAGATATCACTTTATAGGGTACTAATTGAAATATTTGGAAATACAAAAGTTTAATATTTCAAAATTAATATTCCAATATCTTCTTTTTTTATACTTCATTGTTTTCATTTTTATGTTACAAAAAACCCATCAAGATGGATGTTAGACTGTTTATAAGAGCAATAACGCAGGGATTTAGAGGGAGTCGATGAAACAGGAGGTGGTGAGGGTGTTTATGACACGCACGGGGAGACTTTTCCGTTTGGAGATGGCGTGGGATTATTAATTAGAAAACACTTTAAAAAAAAAAACTGAAAACACAAAAATAAACAGCTCCGCCGTCCACGCGAGAACGGCTGGAAACTAAAACTTAGGATCCTCTCGGGGTTTGTACCCTTATCGAGGATTTATTTTAGAGAGAGTTTGCGTTTTTAATTACCAACTTAAACTGAGCGCTCGCGCTGGATTGATACGTGCCGCGCGCTCTCAATCTCTCGCTCGCGGGCGTCTTAAGACAGACAGGGGCTTTGCCTCTGAACAGCGCACTCTATCGGTCTGCCTGTCGTTCTTTTTTTCTTGTTTTCCCTTTTTTTTCTTTTTCTCTCTCTGTCTCTTTCTTTCTCTTTCTCCCTTTCTCCCTGATACCTTACCGGTGCTACCTAAATTGTCGCACGAAGTGCGGAGGTCTCATGACCCTTAAATAAACACGCCGCCAGGTGTAGCGCGTCCAGGCTGATTGACTTACGGGGGCGTTGCCTAGCAACCGCCTGTCTATGTGGCCGAGTAGTGCAGCGTATTTTTCCGCGGCCCCGCCCCTCGCGTCGTTACAAGATGTGTGTATGTATACTGAATCCTGATTTTTCCAAAAATGTGTATACATACACGCATATTTCCCACAGAAGTTACCAAATGTGGTTCTTTATCCGATTAACAAATATATGGTTACTTCACTGACCTTGATTTGAAACATAAAAACAACAAAAACTAAAATGTTTTTTTTTTTAAATCACAGAAGTAAAAAAAATATTTCCTAGTATTACAATGAGTGCTCTATAAAGGATCAAAGGGAACCTATTAAGCAAAAAACACTTTTTAGCTATTCTTAGACATTCAGATCCCCAGTGTGTGGAAATTCCCTGCTTTTTATTTTCTTTTTGTATGGCCTGGGACTTAAATAAACCAATTAGATTTTTCCCCTGATGTGTCCTAATATAAGAAGATAAGAAGAAATGTATCACCTGAGGGTTATTTTAGCAGCAGCATTAACACACACACACACACCCTTTGGGGGATCACTGAGATCTGCATAAACCTGTTAAAGAATTTTTTTTTAATACATTCATTTGTTTGTTGTATTTGTATTCATTTCTAACTCATTACAATATTTATAATACATTACCTGTTCATTCTGAAACAGGTTTATATGCCATTCAACTGTTGTTAGAAGGTACACAGTTGTATTCCTTTTTCTGTTGTTCTGATCATGTACAATTTGTTAAATCACTGGCAAATTCAGGTCCCAGAGGTGAGCAAGGCATCCCCGGTCTACCAGGACTTCCTGGCAATGATGGACTACGAGGACAAAAGGGAGAAAAAGGTATTGCTTAAGTTAATTTTAAATACCTACCTTTGTGGGGCACCTATTCAATTTAATGAATGGGGTTAATTATAGACAATACCTCTTTTAATGTTTGTTTGATTGGTTATTTATTTATTTATTTATCTATTTATTTATCCATTTCATTCATTTTCAGGAGAAGCTGCCTACTTAAATCACAGAAGAAAGAGAAGCACAGGTGTTTAGCATGATGCAGGATGAATCAATGAACTTTTCAGAAACTTTCAAAAACTTCAGTTTTTTTTGTTTGCAACTTTGTGTAATAGCAAAAAAAACATCAGATAGGGAAATACATGAACAATCCATATTAACAGAACTGAAAGCACACATAATTGCAATGCCTCACTTACAGTCAAGATGGCATGATAAAATGTATGTACAATTTTCATTCCGTGTATGATCCAAAGATAGAAATTGTAATCAAAGGTTATGCTCAAGTGTGGTATTTCTTATTCAGGTATACTTTTTTCTACTATGAATTTTTTTGAAGAACGTGTTTTTAACTACAACCTTTTAAAACTGTTTTTTATATTTTACTTAGAAAAGCTCTGACACAGGAGTCTTATCTCCTTAGTTTCATATTTGTAGTATGGGATTTTCGTTGAATTTTAAAATGATTTATACTTTTTTAATAGAAAAACATCATTTACTTCATTAATTGCTGTTTATTAAGTTTACTGTTTGCTATAATTGTCAATACTACTGCCAGTATCCATGGAGCAGTACTAATGATGTCACTGGGGCAGTTGCAGTCAAGGCTCTGTATGAGTGACCAGATATCCACTGTTACATCCAAAAGGGCCTTTTAAGCTTCATGCTTGGATTACAATGATGTCTGTGTGATTATGGATGAAAGTGAATACACAGAAATGGTTTTCTTTATGAAAGTGAAAAATAAAGTTTTTCCTCTCTTTTTTTTAAACCAACCATGTTTTGAATCCAAGCTTTGAACAAAACTCTTTTAACCTACTGTATAGGTTTTTAAGCCTAAATTTACTTTTACATTAGCTTTATCTCAGCTTCTTAAACACAGCAGCTTACTACAACTAAGCATTTGCAGATCTATTCTGCAAAATTAGATTAAGTAAACCTCTATTATTTTGCTTATTTGGACAGAAAACAACAATGTTATTACAGAATAAGACAAACCTTAACACTGGTATTTACATTCGCAACAACTGATTTAATTACCAGTCCATAAGGTAACTACAAATCAACAAAAGCTTATCAAAATCACAGACACTGACATGAACACATTATACACTAAAACAAAGTCTTACACATGAAACAAATACAGTCTTAAACAAACTGGCTGTGGTTTAGTAGATAGGAATGAGGAGAACCTCATCCTTAAAAAAATGTGCATTTAATTTTTTCTAATAATACAGAAAAATGTTACATGGGGTAAGAAATACATTCAACAGAATGTACAAAGCATTCTACATTGTACTGTAATTGTAAACCTTTTCATGAAGTTCAACAAAAACAGAATTGCTACATATTTCATATTTTTAGAGTAGTTTAGTTTAGAATGATTACAAACAATATGCCTTGTACACTTACTAAATAATCGATATATTATTAACGCCATGGTACTTTTCTGTACTGACCATGCTTAAATTATTGGCTCGTTATAATATGGCCACTGCCAATTTGATGGATTTTCAAACTAACAGTGCTAACTCTGGCCAGAAAGTGAAATTTATAATTAATAGTATAAGGTGCTACTTTATTCCACCCTACTTTAAAATGGTTTATCTAATCAAAAACTGGTCTTACAAAAACCATCAATTTGTACAAAATGCACAGCAATTTTTCAAGCTGATGGTAAAAAAATTATGCTCACAGTAAATATCAAAAAATTTTGTATATAAATTTAATTGTATCACGTCCTCTTCAGCTTAAGTATAGTATATTGCCATAATTTAACATACAGATTTAACGTTTTGCCTTTTAAAGTCAAACTCATAATTGAAACAATATGTTACCAGCACATTGTTAACATAAATGTTGTGATAAATAAAAAATAAAAAAGTTACTGTAGTTTATAAAAATGTAAAATGTTATAAACTACATCAAACATGTTTAATGCTTAAAGTTTGCTAATGTATGGTGTAAAGTAAAAAAAAAAAAAAAAAACTGTGGTCTAAATTAAAAATAAATGCAGAATGTGCTCCAAAAGTGCACTTTGAACCAAACAAAAGGCCTGAGATGTTTGAAAACATATCTGAAGTGAAATTTCACAAGTGATTTTTCGCAATTCTTTATACCACAGTGATGTAATCATCGGTTTGAGTTTGCATTATTGTGAGCTGATTCTTGGGGAAAATGGTACGGCTGATGTTTTAAATATACAGAAAGTTAAACACAACAAAAAAAATAATAATGTGACCCATCATATCAAGTCAGGTATTAAGCTGCACATGTTAGTTTTGGGCTAAATTTCAATTTTGGCCAAAAAACTTATTGAAACAAAAATCTGAAAATACACACAACTCAAATCACCCAAAATGAGACGTAATACCTGATTTGACATGACGGGTCACAAGAATACTTTAAATCTTTAGCAGATGTTCCTTCATTTCATCATATTGCATTTTAAAATCAATCCCATGTCATACATTTTGTCACTTCCTTCACTGTAGGCACTATATTCCAATGTGCTGTAGCAATTCTGTTTTTCCCTACTTGTTTCTAGTTTTCATTAATAATTTACTATAAATAACAGGAGGGCTTATTCAAGTAAATTTCTTTCATCTTTCAGTCAAATTGTGCAAGGCACTAAAACTACTGAATGAATAGTTAGTTAAAATTAGCTAGAATTTCAATCTTAATCTGAAATCTTAATGCTAAGATAAGATCAAACACCATATCAAAAAAAACATACAGAAGCTGTGTGATTAGTGTAAAATGTGAACATTCACATGTAAATGCATCAGTTCTTCCACAGGAAAAGCAGGTTTATACTGCTTTATATTATGAGATTCCTGCATTTGATCCTGACTGGTTTCAGTCGAGAGAGAAGGGCAGAAAATGTTCATTCACAATATGCTGATGCATAAAAGCCACTAAAGTGCAGAATGACGTTTATGGTTACATAATGACTTTATAGAAGAGTCTCACTTGAACAGTATATATGTAAGCTTATTTAGGAAAATGTATAGGGTGTGTGTATGTGTGTGCGTGTGTGTGTGTGTGTGAGGGGAGGGTGAGTGTTAAAACCCGGTGGAGTAGACAGTAGGGACAGGGTAGAACTTGGAAATGCGGCTCTGAGTGGATGGGTTAAGGCACTTGGACTCTCCGCTCATCTTGAAGAAGATTTCCTGTTCTTGAAGCTTACGTGCAAACTCGTCCTCTAGTGTCTAAACACACACACACACACAATATGAGTGACTCATTATCACAATACAAAATTAATTAATATATCACAGACGAGACTATTTATCTTTATACAAGGGGCGTTCAAGTCAAACCAGGTTTTTTGGATAGCGCAAAATAACAGAAAACAGTAATGATTGTAAAAACTATCTTTATTTCTCTATATAATTCCCTGCTACACTAAACCCAAATGTTTTACTAGTGCTACAATCATGGTAGAATGTAGAAATGCTGGCCTTCCAGGAACTCCTTTAAATGGTCCAAATATGTGGAAATGGCTTGAAGCGAGGTCAGGACTGTACAGGTAATGTGGTAAATAACTTCCAGCTGAATTCAGTACAGTGCAAATGATAGGGATGTGTCTCCCTTTGCACATCTGGATCCTGATTATTCTTCACAATTATTCCTGCCAATTTTGTTAGAACTCTGTCAAAATGGAGGTTGTTAGTTAACAGCTATCGATCAGCTATCGTTAGTAAACGGATTATCGATATAAGATCGATTTAACAAGGGCAGATTTAACAAGGCCATACTAACGGATCTGCGTCTGGGGAACCTTGACCCAAGATGCAAGTTCTTTCAGACTGGAAGAAGGTTTCTTTTGGGATTGTGCAGTACTGTATATGGCTCAAACCTTCTTTTCCCTCAATCCTGTCCAGTTTCCCAGGTCTTGAGTAACGCTACCACCACCATGTTTTGTGCCAAGGCCGAAATATTCAATCAGACCAAAGACCTTTTTAAAACAAGCTCACTAAGGATTCAACAGTTGCTTTCTTCTCATCAATCTTTGAAAAAGCCTTGCTGTGTGATCTGTGCAATGGCTGTCCTGTGAATGGCTTCTCTCATCCGTTGAGTTGTGGTTCTCTCCAGCTCCTTTTTTACCTGCTGACACATTTTTCTTGATGGCCCATATTCTGTACGTTTTTTAATAATTCATTTAATGGATGGTCAAAGGATGGTCAAATTTGTGAGATACTTTTATAACCAAAGACTGACTTATATATCTTGGATGTGTTTTGATAGTCACAATGATGCTGATTAGGTACAGTACATTCTGGGCCCTTACATAAACAGGTGTATAGAGGTTATATGGAGACGACATGCACACAGATGGCTTCTACTCAACTCAGGAGGTTCACAGCAATGGGGTGAAGACTTGTGCAATCACAGCTTGTGCATTTTCATTTGTGAACAATTTTGTGTAGACTTGTGATATACACAATATATGGACAAAAGTATTTGGCCAAACTTGCAGTGACATTGTCTCCAAATACATATACTTCAATAAGGAGTCGGTCCCCCTTTTGCGGCTAGATCTTGGGGTGTTTATGTGGGAATTCGAGCGCATTAATTTTGTAGAGCATTTATGAGGCCAGGCGCTGATGTTGGACGAGAAGGCCTGGCTCGCAATCTCCGTTCCAGTTCATCCCAAAGGTGCTCAATGGGGTTGACATCAGGGCTCAGTGTTAGGGCCAGTCAAGTTCTTCCACACCGAACTCATCAAACCATGTGTTGGAAGTTGGAAGCATAGCATTGTCCAAGATGTCTTGGTATGATCAAGCATTACGATTGTCCTTCACTGGGGATAAGGGGCCTGATTGAAGCACCTGAATTCAATAATTAACAGTTTTGGCCAAACACTTTTGTCCATATAGTGCACAATCCTCACCTTTTTCCTGAGATGCAGTTTCTCCCGCCAGTCCTTCAGCTCGGTGCTGTGCTCCTCATCCAACTCCTTTAACTTCTGCGTCTCGTGTTCGATGAGCAGATGACACTTCTCATTCTAATCAAAGGGCAGTCAGTGCAAGTGATTAGCATTTACAGAGTTTGTAAAGTGATGAGTGGGTCTCTCTTTCTCTCTCTCTGTGTACCTGTAACTGTTGCAGCTCTCTAACATTGGCATCACACTGCAACTGCAGATCTTTCATCTGGTTCTCATGTTTCTGCTGCTGTTGGATCTTCTGGTTCTTCTGTCTCTTTTCCTCCTGTGCTGCAAACTGCACCACACACACACAAACATTCTCAGCAGGGATACTTTATATCCTTTGCATTCATATGGATTCAAGAATAAGAATAGATTCATTCTTATTCATTAAAGATGGTTTACACTGAAACAGTCTGGATTTATCCCCTGACCTGTTTGATCTTTTCCCTCTCCTGGTCGGGGGTGAGTCCGGGGGAGGCGATGCGTAGGCTCTTTTTGAACATGGCCATGCGTGTTTTGGCTTCACTGCGCTGGATCTTAGGAAGTCTGGTCCTCTCTTGGGTTTGTTTCGTCTTCATTTCCTCCACCAGTCGCTGGTTATATCTGTGCATCTGCTCCATTTCCTTTAGGGAAGAGAAAATACAAAGGGATTAGGGAGCATTAAGCCTATTCATGTATTTACTTACTGTACCTAGAGTACCTAAACGTACCAAAAGTATTAAGACAACATATATTATATTATATTATCACTCACTCATCATCTATACCGCTTAATCCTGTATTCAGGGTCACGGGGGGCCTGGAGCCTATCCCAGGAGACTTAGAGCACATGGCAGGGTACACCCTGGACAGTGTGCCAATCCATCGCAGGGCACAGACACACACACATACACACACTACGGGCAACTTGGGAACGCCAATTAGCCTAACCTACATGTCTTTGCACTGTGGGATGAAACCGGAGTACCCGGAGGAAAACCACCAAGCAAAGGGAGAACATGCAAACTCCATGCACACAGAGACGGGAATCAAGCCTGGCCGGGGATCGAACCCGGACCCTGGCGGTGTAAGGCGACAGCGCTAACCACTACACCACCGTGCCGCATTATATTATATTATTATATCAAATTCAAATTCAAATTTTATTTGTCACACACACATTCATACACAGTACGATATGTAGTGAAATGCTTAGATATGATATGATATGAATATCATATCATATCATATCATATTATATTATAGTTGTACTATGATGTACTGTTTGAAATCTGATTAGATTTTCTCAAAGCTTTTCTATTCACAACTTTCACTGGATAACAGATCATTTAATATTCTTCATGCATACAGACCAAAAACACTGATTTGCAAAAACCTTCTCATGTCTTTTGAGTAGCTGGTGTCTCTGCATGAAATACTGGTCCTTGAGTTGCTGCTTGAACAGTTGGTGTTTCTCCTGTAGATGGCGCTCTTCTAGATCCCACATTCCTGTCTCCCTTGCTGTAGACAGAGCAGAAGAATTAGATCTGTAGCTGTAGCTATAAACTCTTATTCTGCTTTCTCCAGATCACAAGACTACCTATTGCCACTCAGGAATTGTACATTCATGAGAACAGAGCTAGGAATGAGTGAATGCCACATGACTGACGTTAATCGCTTTCTAAGGCTCAAAAACAACGAGCCTCACTTCGGAGCAGCTCCTGTTTCTTGTTCAGGCAGTCTCTTTCCACGGTGGCCAGCTCACACTTGTGTTGCTGGATAATCTTCTTTAGAGTGCCATCCAGTTCCAGCTGCTGTTTCTGAAAGAACTCCTGCTCCTGAGAAAGAGAGAGAGAGAGCGAGAGAGACATTTTTATTATTAAATGAATATTATGGTATTTGTAACTACGTGACACAAATCCATCACTGGACTACAAAACAATCCCAGAACTGCAATCACTAACACATCTGACTGATGTGATTCTGTATCCACCACATCTGTACAGAGGTGGGAGGTAAATGAGTACATGTGCTTCATTGCTATATTTAAATACATTTATTATTTAAGTACAGTAATCTCGTACAGTATTTTTCTGCATAGCTATAAATAAAAAAAATTCTAAATCATCTCCTAAACTATCACCTCCTCTCTGTGAAATACAAAACCATTTAAATCTAACAGAAAATCATAAGTCTGCTCTGCTATTTTCTTGACATTCTGATTTAGTCGATGGAACACTGTGATTTATTATTATTATTTTTTATGCTATTTATTCAGTTTATTAATTAATCCCCCCCCCTTTTTTAGTTAGTGTATTTTTTTGTCTGGATTTTTCCCAGATTTTATCCCCAGTTTAGTCGTGTCCAATTCCTCCGCGTCACTAGGGGGCTCCCACATTACTACTACTCAGTCGGGAGGGCCGAAGACTATCACATGTTTCCACATGAAGTACCGCTCATCCCTCCCCTCTGAGAGAACTCGGCCAATCAGCTCTCTCTAGGCCTCCGGCTGCGAGAGGTTACAGCATCACCCGGGAATCGAACTCGCGATGGCCGGATACCACAGCGCCACTCGGAGGCCCTTAGTTACTGTATTTATTTGTCTGTTTATTTGTTGCTTAACTCTGTCTACTATTATAATTTTTTTTTGAAAGATTTTGTTAAGTTTGCTTATATTGTATAACTTCTATTAAACTGTGGATAATTATTTATATAATTCAATCTTGTATACCTTTCATATTTTTCATATTGTCATTTTTTGTGATCGAATAAATAATAAAAAGAATCTGCTTAGCGTTGCATGTTTTAAGCTGCTATTATGTATAATTGCGTGACTTGTCTTTCCTTTGAGACATGGCTCATAAGGTAACAGGTGTTTAAAATCAGACAGCAACAAAACAGCATGTCCACAATTAGGAATCAAAGAGACAGAGAGAGAGACAGAGAGAGAGATTATACTATGAAAAAGGATACTATGAGCTAACACAAGCCCTGTACTTTTGATACTTAAGTAAATACTTCCAAACTTCGTAGCATAATGGAGTTAATGATGTTATTTACCTTTCATTTGCCTTATTCATTCACTCATTCATTCACCTTCCATACTGCTTATCCTTTACTATATACACACACACACTCTATAGGCAGGTCGGGAAAGCCAGTTACCTTAATCTGCATGTTTTTGGACTGTGGGAAACTAAAGTACATGCTTAAGTATATGTATGCTTAAGAAGATTCGAACCACAGCATCGCCAAGCTACAACTGAACCCTCAACCCTCAACTTGTCAGTAAGAGAAGCTTGTATGTTTCTTCAATTAATGTTTAAAATATGGCAGTACCTACAGCACAACAAAACCTGTTTTTGTCTTGTGGGAACCACAACCTTTTGACCAAAACCATTAAAATTGTAACTCTGGCTTTTTACCACATTCTCAAATTCTTCATTCGTCCCCTTGCTTGTCAGGTTCATGTGGCTCGTACAGTACCTCTTTCTTGCGGTTCTTCAGCACGTTCTGGATCTTTGACAGCTCCTTGTCCTGCTCGCCTTTGATCCTCTTGGCCTCATCGCGGAGGTGGTTGGTATGGTCTTGTTCTAGCCGCTCGATCATCTGCTTTTGCTGCTTCTCCATGTTCTCCACGTCTGAATCGTACTGACGCTTCTTGATCTGAGAGGTGAGAAAAAAGACACCAGAGAAAAACACCAGAGGCTTCGACGATGGTTGGGTAACCAGAGCATGCTGTGATTTCACTTCATACCACAGCACAGTTGATTGAGTTCTTAATTCGGATTGGTCAGAAGCTGGTGATTACTGTAGCTTCTCAAACAGCGTGGCCAGGACGCAGGCTTAATTATCAAAGCACTCATTTTATTTGTACAGCAACAACTTACACAAGGACTTACAAGCAAAGTGATCTCGTTCCATTTGCACGCCAACTCTCCATCCATCCATCCATCCATCCATCCATCCATCCATCCATCCATCTAGCAACCTCTGTAGTCCAACTAAGGACTGTTGAGGCCAATGGTGACCATGGTATATACATTTTATTATTATATATTATATATTATTATTTTTATGACCGTGGTAAGACCTCCGGTCAACATTCACACATGTATTCACACACTACGGGCACTTTGGGAACACCAATTAGCCTATTCTGCATGCCTTTTGAGGAAACCCACCATGCATGGGGAGCACCCGCAAACACCCTGAGCCCAAGGCGGGAATCAAACCTGGATCCTGGAGGGTGCAAGGCGCCACCATGTCACCACGTGAACTCTAATACGGCTTACTGGTAATACAGTGAGAACGTGGTTCGACCCCGAATCAATCCGATCGCAAAATGTGAACGAAATGTAGCATGCGCACTCTTAACGTCGCAGAGTTGTGCTTTTTTCCACTACAACAGTACAAACACTGACCATGGTCTCCTGTTCGATGCGTTTAGAGATCTGCTCCGTCTGCTGCTGCAGTTTGTTGCTGAGCTGCTGCTGGGATCTCTGCTCCTCTTTCTGCAACAGCCGAAGCTCTCTCAGCTCTTGACGTCTGTCCAACACACACATACACACAGTCTCAGGACCAGGATAACTGTAAAGGTTTTACAACCTTTTGTCCAATAATGCCTCTATAGTCTGCCTTGAATCAGCACCGAAAGGACATCCTAGTTTGCCTAACAGGATATGCTCCAACATGGACAGGAAGTTCTAGCTGACAGAAGCAAACTTCCTGCCTTTTCTTTCCTGACTTGGAAAACACTGTGTCTGTTACTGTAAATACAACTAAGTATTTATTTATTTTCTGCTCTAAAGGTTCGATTGTACTTCATATACTGTACAAGATATAACCAAATATGCTAAAATTCTGCCGTAAACAGCGTTAAAACCCGGGGAATATACTGTATACCTGTAAAAAACCTGCACGGCATACTGTCCCTATAGCACAATATAAAGTTAAACTTTAACCTTAACACTCATATTACTACAACTAGCTACCTCATATAAAATCTATTTTTAGTTGTACATGTTTAACTATATAAAACTGTACAATAGAGTTTGAAATTTCCTTATCACAATGGCCTTTCCAGACGTTTTTGCTGTCATTAAAGCACTGCACTTGAGACAGTCATGCTTCATTTCTAGACCTCTTACCTGAGGAACCTCATCTCCTCACTTTTGGTGTCATTATCCGTTACAATCTTGGACGTCGTCACACTGACTTCCACACCGTCCACGATAAACTTGCGTGTCTTTTTCTGCGTCTTCTTCTGGCGCTTCCTCTCCTGTTAAACCATTTCAAAGTCTTTTAAATCTTGGCATATTTTAACAACCAAACTATTTCCTTCATTCATCCTTTATTCTATCCTTCGATTAGAATTCTCACCTGTAAAGAAATCGATTCTGCCTCTTTGGATTTGCTTATGAATGTGGAGATGGACAAGTTCAGATCGACGCTGCTGCTATCCGCTGCTGCCCCACTTCCAGAACCTTTCTTTTGATATCTGGGCTTCATAGCACTTTGCTTCTCCGGAGAAGGATTATCGCCCTCTGCTCCACCCTTACCTTCTTGTTTCAGAGGAACACTCAGGCGAAGATTAGGTTTCTCCTCAGGTGTTGCAACAGGTCCCTCAACCTGCTTCTCGGGTTTCTCAGGTACAAAATCTTCATTCGTTGCTGAATCCATGTTCTGGATTCCCGTCACATTATTAAGAACTGGTGCCACCATGTTTCCTGTATTGTTTATCTCATCTTGTGCCTCTATAATATTCTGTGGAGTAGAAGGTACTGCTGGTTCGGGTTCTACCATGTTCTTCTCATCTTCCTGTTCCTTAAGTTTAATGTTGGTAACTGATTCTTCAGCAGATGGTTCTGGTACATATGGAATGTGGTTTAGTTCCAGTTTGGAAATTTCAGGTTCAGTTGTCTGGTCATTATTTAAATCCTGTCTTTCTGGGCTCTTGGGAAAACCAAATTCCTCATGCTTTTCTGGAACTACTTCCAAAGTAGAAGGTGACAGAGAAATCTTCTCATCCTCAGAGCTTCCGATACTGATGTCAGATGAAGCACGCTTGTGTCCAGGAAGGAGCTACACAGAAGAAAGCAATATAGAATATGATCACAGTTAATGAAATTGAAACAAATAATAATGATCCATAATACAGTAAGTCCCCAACATTCCAATTTGTTGTAGTATAAAACTAACATGTTCCAGGATCTTGTCCTTGTTCTTTAGAATCGTGCCAATGGTTAAACGATGCACGTAAAAACGATTCATGTCAATTATTTTCTGTTAATTTATTGATTGTCATTTATTAGCAGTACCAGCTTCATCACTGCTGCCTTTACACTTGCTTCCAGACGTATACATGTGGCAATGTACGCCGGACATGTAATCTAACTTTCGCGATTGAGCGAGAGTGAACGCGTGTTTGTATCTCCGAAAGTTTGTAACTCGAATGTACGTATGTAGGGGTATTGTAATTCATCAAAATGATCCATTCACTAGTTGTTAAAACAGGAATAAAAGTATTACACATGGATAAAGAAATAGTGCAGAAACACCTCAACTTTAGTTATGATTATGTTATATGTTAATAAACGCAATGTCCAAATGCAAAACCATTGTACCATGACATTTGTTCTTCAACTATTCCTTAAAGACTAAACTGTTTCTGGGATTGAAACTACTACTACAAAAAAAATCAATAAATAATTAAGACAGACAGTCATCTACAGTATGGAAAAAAAATAAATTCTCTCACCGGCTGTCCCTCGTGATCCTCCTCCTCCTCATCCTCTTTCAATTCCTCTATCTCCTCTGTGACTTCAGCTTTGGCTTCCGCTATCAGTTCTCGTACTGGTTTGTTATCAGTAACGCTGCTCACAAATGGGTGCTGAACACACACACACACAAACAACACACACATTACCAACAATGAGATTAATTTCAGCTCAACCTACAAATTTTCAGTGGAATTTATACCTGACATTTGGGACACACTCCATATCACATAATGACGCGGCAGGACAAGACGACTCACCTGAAGGAGCTGTGCTGCGCTCCATCTGGATTCTAGATTCTTATCCAGAGCACGTCGTAGAAAGTCACTGAACTCTGGAGACCTGAGAGACACAACTGGTAATTAAGGTTCTATGTATATCATTCGACCAACCAAATTCTTCCTTTGAACAATAAAATTATAATAAAATTATATTTTTATTATTATTATATATTATATTATTAACCCGTTAATCCAAACATGGGCAAATGGATGGAGCGAACAGCGCCTGGCTGTTGGTTGGAACACGTCAACTTACCTCAGTTACCGCAAGCTAGCCAGCTTAGCATTAGCATAGCTAAAATGATAGGGTGGTTAATAGTAATTTTACGTTTACTTTTGGTTGCACTTGATGTGTTACACCTTATTCTCTAACTTAATATTACTATATATATATATATATATTTTTATATCAGAGACCAATTTAATTTAAAAAGTCCATAAGTATTTTGTTTGTTTTAGTCTGTACACCAACAAATTACAGCCATTTTTTTTTACAACGTCCCCAGTTGTTTTTCATTATTGGATAGCAACCTTTTGCAAACGTAAAAGCGCTTCTGAGGTCTAGATCCCATATACTGTATATTAGGTCCAAATTGATATTATTAAGCCAACCTGTTTTTTTGGTATGAAGCTGTCTATTCAGTTCAAACCTTATGCCACAAAGGCTAATAACTATAAGAAGTCAAATGCAAATTGGATAATGATGGGTTGCGACTTTCCTTGTGGATTTTTCCATTTATTCATTTTCTCTTACCATTTGGAGGGCTGCATGAGTGTAGGCGGGTCGGCTTTGGCGATTTTTAGGATCACTCTCATGGGGTTGATCTCATGATTGGGTGGCTCGATCTGAGCCATCTCTATCAGGGTGACACCGAGGGACCAGATATCTGCTTTGTAGTCATACGGCCGGTCCTTCGAAGTCTCACACATCACCACCTCTGGCGCCATCCTGGGTATGATTATGGGTGAATGAGAAAGATCCAGAATGAAAGTAAAGGAAAAGACAGGGGCGGAAATGGTTTAATAATACTGCACAGAGTGAAAACTGATGTTTATAACCTGTAATTTGTTTTTGTGGCTTACCAGTATGGGGTTCCGATGAAGGAATCTCGTCTCTGGAGCGTTTTAGTGTTTTTGGCAGACACCCCAAAATCCGCTGGAGAGGGGAAAAAATTGTATTTAGGTTTATGCTGCAGAGACAGACTAAATCTAGTCCACCACTTGTCTGTCCCAAACATTTAATGTCTGATAAACAGTCTGATTACTGTCCTACATTGAAACTGAATGCACAATATTTGACACAATTTTGTATGCTAACATTAAATTGAAAGATCAAGTCAAAGTATGATGAACTGGTGACTGATTTACACAAGAGCCAAATTCAAATTCAATTCAAATTCAAATTTTATTTGTCACACACACATTCATACACAGTACGATATGTAGTGAAATGCTTAGACTATAATTAGCCAATTATGTTCAAGATAATCCACCAATGAGCAACTCAGACAGAATCCTCTGTCTTCATCTTCAATCGAGCCAAAATGAACTTACGCAGATTCACCAGCAAACACACTCCAACCATTTATTTTCAACCAAGGAAGAGATCTTGCTGACAAGCTGCTGCCACAGACCACATAAATTAACCCATGGTTGTTTTGTATCTTGGCAGGAGCTTCCTCCAACTAAACCCCTGTTAATCCATAAATGGGCAAATGGGCGGAGCAAACAGCCAGCTGTTTGAAACATGCCTGTTTACCTCAGTTACCACAAGCTAGCCAGCTTGGCTTTAGCATAGCTTAAATTATAGGGTGGCTAACAGTAATTTATTTTACAATTACTTTGTTTCATTTGATTAATTTTATACACAACCTACATGTCACCTCCTGTTTCTTTTAGTAAGTTAAAGTACAATGATTTCAGTTAGCTGGCTAGCTAAAGTGATGCATAGCAGACAGTAATAGACAGACGAGTTTTGATAGGCCATATCCCAATTATGCATACTTTTATGGCTTAATATAATTTTAACTGATAAATTACACAAAAATTCAGTCCCTAGCTGTTGTCATGAATTTGATTTTTTTGTACCAAACTTGTTTATTTCTGTTGTAATGTTGGACATTTTCACAGGGCTCTGTGGGATTGACTGCCTTTTAAAACCAGTGGTCAATCGGGGAACTGCACTTTATGGCACTAGGATGTTGGACTCATTTTTCAGAAATGGAGGTTTCCCCTTAGGGAACATATTGTATATTTAACTAAACAAACAGAAGACTAGGAAAGGAAAACAGTACATCTTTTAGATATGCTATCATACTGGTATCCATAACAGCAATTTTAATATTTAATACTACAGTGGAACCTTGGATTACGAGCATAATTCGTTCCGGAAGTGGGCTCGTGTTCCAAAACACTCTTAAACCAAATCATCATTTTGAAAACTCAAATTATTCATTCTACAGACTTAAATACATAAAAATAATTAATACAATCTATAAAATGACAATAAAACAAATGAATCTGCACTTTACCTTAAAAAAAAGTACAAATAAATCCCGACAGATAAGTGTTTCCGTTGGTGCGCACAGGCGCAGTGTGTGTGTGTGTGTGTGTGTGTGTGTGTGTGTGTGTGTGTTTGTGTGTGGAATTAGCCCCTTCCCTCGCCTCGTTGTACACAGTAACACTCCTGTTGTTTCACAACAAACACACACACACACACACACACACACACAATGGAAACACCGTTTTAAGGAAAAAAAAAAAAATCTGTCTGAGACTGGCGTGACTGCTTACTAAAGGAATCACATTTTAAGTTTCACAACAAACACACACACAGTGGAAACACCGTTTTAACAGGAAAAAAATTTCTGTCTCTCTGACACTGGCGTGAGCGCATACTAAGGGGATCATTGCTATAAAGTAAAAAAAACAAAAAAAAAAACAAATTAACCAGCACCTTACCTTTGAAAAGAATCGCGACAGAGCAGAGTTTCTGTGTATTTGTGAAGCCGGGGAGGGGGTGAAAAGACGAGAGAGCGAATGTGCGTGTGTCAGGGTGTTTGCGTGTGTGTGTGTGTCAAATTACGCGCACGCACACACATAAGAAACTCTGAAAGAATTCTGCAGCGCAAGAGTGACGCTCGGTGTCAAAAGTTGCATGCGTGATACATGATACTCGGTGCTCGTAAACTAATACTTGCTCGGTTTCCGATTAAAAATTTATTAAAAATCTTTGCTCGGTTTGCGGAACACTTGTAAATTACTCGCAATCCGAGGTTCCACTGTACTTCCAAATGATCACAAAATGTGACTCATCCGTCAAATTATAACTTATTTTACTGGATTGCAAAAATTAACACTATACGTACACGTTTCCATAACTCAGAAGGCAATAATTTTAATCCTAGTAGTCACAATATCCTTGCCTGTGAAGCCATTTTTATGCAACGCAATGATGGCTGCACGCGTTTCTTTGCAGGTCACCATGGTTAACAATGAAAGAACAATGATTTCAAGCATCACCCTCCTTTTAACATGTCAAGTCTGCCATTCTAACCCAATCAGCCTGACATAATGATCTCCAGCCTTGTGCTCGTCAACATTCGATTCAGTAAGACGATTACTGAAATTATCTCAGAAGGTCCTTTAATGACAGCAATGAAATGCAGTGGAAAGTTTTTTTTCGGGATTAAGTTAATTTTCATGTCAAAGAAGGACTATGCAATTCATCTGATCACTCTTCATAACATTCTGGAGTATATGCAAATTGATATTATAAAAACTTAAGCAGCAACTTTTCCAGTTTCCAATTTTATGTAATTCTCAAAACTTGTGGCCACGACTGTACACTAGGGTGTAAGAAGCATGTTGGTGCTGATTGCATATAGTCAAGTCCAACTCTTTATGAACCTCCTTCTCTCTTTGGCTGTTAATACGTGGCATCGCATTCCGAGAGTGACTCATCACATGTTGCCTGAAACTATGATACAGTTCCAAAGTACGTTTTTATCGTGTAATATTTCAGAACGATTCTTGTCCCCTAAAAGATTGTGGTTGTCTGTGTATGAAAGACACAAACAGTGAGAACACTTGCTCTAATGACTCACTATAGAAATATGGAAATGGCTTCTTTCCTTTGCACAACCCGGCTTTTATATGGGGCCAATAACAATAAAAGGGCTATAACACCAGTAACATCAACATGAACTACTTACAAAAAAGGAAGTACAACAGAACACATTACAGTAAGATTATTTTTTAAAAAGACACAGAGGTTGAGAGGTTTGTTTGGAAGGAAAAAGCTTAGCCAAAAGCTAGAGAGGTCAGAAAGCGATGTTTGTGAGTGACTGAGAAAAACACAGAGACACACATGCACGCACAGATACAGATACACACCAAGTTTGACTTGGCCATCAAGTGTGAGCAGGATGTTTCCAGCTTTCAGATCTCGGTGGATGACTTTGTTCTCGTGCAGGTAGAGCAGTGCGTCCAGGGTCTGCTTACACACCACTTTGATCTGTGGCTCGGTCAGCGGCCTCTCCAGCTCTATACACACATATACAGGAAAGAAAATGCAATAAACTCTAAGGCAGAGTATTCTTCATATAACCAATCAGCTACAAGACAACAAATACTTCTCTTCAACCGTCATCACAACAGATGTTTGGTCCCAATGGCCCATGACTTCACACCACCAGTCACTGCTGTAAGGGGAAGTTATGCTGCTGAGGACCCTAACCTCTTGCAAGCCCAAGCACACTTACACTCTATAGACACTCTAAAATGCTTTTGGACTGAAGAAAACAGATTACCATGATGAAACCCACCAAGCATGGGAAAAAGATGCAAACTCCATGTGCACAGACCAGAGACAGGTGTCGAACCCCCAAACCTGCAGGTAGGTGGCAAGAGTGCTGACCACTAAGCCACCACATTGACAGTAAACACATGTGAAAATATATATTAAAAAACAATATATAAGAGTTCCCATGTGGTTTTGTTGGGAGACATCATGACATTAGACATAACAGCACAACACACAGACAGTTTAAACTGGAATACACCGAGTTGAAGATAAAAGCGTTGGTGTAGATGGAGATGACAGTGATGCGTAAACAAGCACAGGGTATAGAATGGAGGATATTATCTGGATACTATAGATTTGTGACTAAGAACTTGTGTTATTAAACATAAATAAATAAATAAATAAATAAATAAAGCATTAAAAAAAAGATAGCACCAGGAGCCACCAGAAGGAAAAAACAGGCCTCATCTGCTAAACTAGAAGATAAACTACACTAATACTAAACTAAAGGAAATAAACTAAAGGACGTTTTACAATAGAATGCTCTTTATACCTATTTTAGTGAAATTCTTTTTACAAATACAGTGGAACTTTGGATTACGAGCATAATTCGTTCCACGTTCCAAAACACTCGTAAACCAAAGCATCATTTCCCATAAGAAATAATGAAAATTCAAATTATTTGTTCCACAGCCCCTTCCGTCATCTCGTTTTGCACAGGAACACTCCTCCTCCTTCTCCCCACCTCGCTTTTTAAGTTTCACAACAAACACACACACACAACGGAAACACCGTTTTAACAGGAAAATAAGAAATCTCTCTGACCTGGCGTGAGCGCATACTAAGGAAATCACTGCTGTAAAGTAAARAAAACAAAAAAAAACAAATGAACCAGCACCTTACCTTTGAAAAGAATCGCGACAGAGCAGAGTTTCTGTTTGTTTGTGAAGCCGGGGAGAGGGTGAAAAGGCAAGAGATCGTCTGTTCGTGTGTGTGTGTGTAGCAGAGTTTCTGTGTATTTGCGGAGCCGTGGGGGTTGGTGGATGGGGTGAAAAGGTGAGAGAGTGACGCTCGGTGACAAATTAAGAGTCGCATGTGTGATACATGATACTCGGTGCTCGTAAACTAATACTTGCTCGGTTTCCGATTAAAAAGTTATTAAAAATCTCGTAAACCACGTTACTCGCAATCTGAGGTTCCACTGGAACTATTGAATGTGCGTATGTATTAGGGCTGTCCATATTAACACATTAATGCATGTTATTAATCTAGAAATTTTAATGCATTTTAATCATATGACCCAGTTTGACCCTAATGGCTGTCCATAATCACGGTGCGTGATAATAGCATGTTTAACATGTATAATACGATGACTGAGGAAAAATCACCGGCAGTGCTGAACGTGAACAAACTCCAAACTACCCAGCCACAGCATGCAGTGCCGGCCCCATTTGAACAATCTTAATTTAACATTTGTCAAATGTTAATGTATGAGAAATTATTGAAGTGCATAATCTGTTTCCAGTAATTTGCAACCAGTTTGTCATGCATTTCTGTATTCCAACATTGCAAGTTTATAATACAAGCAAATCTGAGTATTTTAAAATTACAGACTACGACTGCATGCCCTTGGAGCACTGGTGTCCACGTTTCATTTGCACATTTCTAGGATGCCAAATCAGCATACAGTCACAGCGATCCTCTGTGAACACATCTCCTTACAATAAGCTTTTAAACCCAAGTGGACCGACTCACTGTGAGTGGTTGTTCTAATCCGGCTAAACCCGCAGTTTGTACAATAGCCTATTGTCGGGATGCATTTATAGCCAATCTTCATTGTAGCTTTAAAAAAAATTCTCCTTCTGAATTGTTTCTGTACTGAACTGGAAAACTACACGCCTGGTTTAGCTGTTTGGAAGCTGAATTGGAATTACTGTTTGCATTGCTTTTTATACTACCGACATTTACGGTTGAAATGTATTATACTCGCTAGGTTTTCCATGTGTGAACGGTGTGCGTGTGTGTGGGTGTACAGTACGTTACTCACCCAGCATCACTGCATCCACAGCACCTCCAGCACAAAACTCAATCAGAATCTGCAGAGCAAAACATCAGATCACATCCTTTCACCACACTGTATGGTAGGCACAGTATCAGTATCAGTATCATATATATATAAAAAATGATAGCATTGGTCCTCTTAGACTAGCCTGGTACAGATTCAAAATAATACAATTATCCTACCAAACAGATTTGTACTGTATGATTCTCAGTATCCTTCACATATGCAGTTTAAATAGATTAAATAGATTGATTGAATAGTCGTGTTTTCCTGCTTGGTGCGCAGTACAACAGCAGACAGACAGTGACTCGACTCTGAATCAACCCAACTGCATAAAACGTATCTTGAATTTTGGGTGGGTTTTTTTATGTGCTGCGTGAAACCAGACCAAACCATGACATCTGTATCAATTTCTGTCTGACAGTGCCCTTAATCCTACAGTTGTGTAATGAGAAAAAGCTCACTCACTCACTCGTCATCTATACCACTTAATCCTGTATTCAGGGTCACGGGGGGCCTGGAGCATATTCCAGGAAACTTACGGCACAAGGCGGGGTACACCCTGGATAGGGTGCCAATCCATCACAGGGCACACACACACACACACTACGGCCAATTTGGGAATGCCTAATTAACCTAATTAACCTTGAGGAAACCAGAGTACCCGGAGGAAACCCACCAAGCACAGGGAAAACATGCAAACTCCATGCATACAGAGACGGTAATCAAACCCAGACCCTGGAGGTGCAAGGCGACAGTGTTAACCACTACACCACTGTTGACTCTTTGAGAATCAACTCAACAGCAAGAAATGAACCAACCTTGGAATGTATGTTGGTTGGTGGGCAGCATGATATTTGGATGAGTTGTTTTTTGGAAATGTGAGCTACAAGCGGCAAAAAACTGAACTGAAGGGTGGCAATATGTTTTCAACTTGTTTTTCAAGGATGTTTGCTTCATGTTCTTGATGGTGGTATTTCAACCGAAAAAATGAAATTGTTTTACAAGAATGGACACAACCTGGTTATCTTTGGCATCAACTCTCCCATGACACCTTGCACCCATGAACTACAGTACAACAACCGGAACCACTTGTTTTCCCGCTCTCAGGCTGAGTCCCGATCAGCTAGTAGTTCCCTGAGAAGTGGACCTCCTACAGGGTATTCAGCCATGTTAAGTAAGATTCCAACCTGTAGGGAGCGAAACTGCTCTGTTTAAAGGGAACCGTGAACGCTGTAAGGAACAAGTGAACAATGGTTCATTTCAATGGTTCACCCCGGAAGCAGACAAGCAAAATCGACCGTCATTCATTCAAACAGAGCTCGCACGAGACTTGGCGTTCATTTTACAAAACGTTTATTTATATATTATTATAAAGGAAAATATTAAATCATACTGTATAATAATAAATCATTTTAAAGTAATTTGCATATATATATTTAATTAATGAATCATTAATATTACACAGGCTATTAATATCTGGATTCATATAAAAAGATTAATATAAATAAATATAAAATATTAATTTAGGATTTTTAGGAATGACAGCATCCATCTGGTAAATTAATCAAATCACTTTTTTTTACAGTCTATACACATTCCAGTAGTTTACATTTTGTAATGGATCAGTTTTTGCTTCAATATATATATTCAATAATTCATTTAATTGGTGTGAGATTTTAGCAGAAACAGTCGCAGCAACACGTATCCAAGGTGCTTACGTTACCATGGTAACGAGCAAAGGAAGTGATATCTTGATGACATCATAAAATTCCATCCTCCAAATTTTTGTTGAAAGAAGTTCCCTTAACCACCGTTCACTCAACAGGGATCAGGGACTAGGAAGCAGGGAGGAACTAGGAAGAACAGTTTGTAGTACATTTTGGAGCAGAGCACAGCATCAACCCACCTGATCATGAGCACACACACCTGATCATCATCAGCACAAGGCCTCTGCTTTACACTCACTTTGTCTAGTCTGCTTTACTAAGCCTTGCTCATTGTTTTGTGCTTTTCCGGTTTTGTCTCTGCCTGGCCTTGACGTTGAGTGCCAGTTTGCTGTAATTTCCTGTTTGCACCTCACTTGAAGCTTTGCAGGTTTTGATCTTCAGCTTAAAGTATTAACTTGAAGTATTGAATTGTATATTTGCTGAACTTTTATTAAACAATTGCATTTGCTCCAGCCTCTGACTCTGCTCAGACAGCCTCACTCACCCCCTTAGAGATTTTCCATTCCCAAGTTTTATTTTTTTAACAAGTTTTGGCGGCTGCATTATGCATCAAAACTGCCTTGTTGTTGTTATGATTCCTGTCCCGCCCACTCAGTCAAAACAAAAAATCGAGACCAGAAGTTGACAACATCTTCGACTCGTAATAGACACGATGCCTAAGAGGGCTATTTAAGGCAAGTGATGTGATTGCAAACGGTAGAGAGTCATTAGTAATCAGGAAAAACTGAACATGGAGAAGTGCTTGACTGACATTTTTCTGATGACGTGGCAGGCTGAGCATCATGGAACACCAAGCTGATGGGCTGGTAGGAGGCGTGCATGAAGCAAAGCCTTTTGTTCTTTAATGGATTAGAGGCCTCACAAGAAAACAACAGTCACTGGGGAACAATATGCGGCTTCAGCTGTGACTAGACAACAATTTAGAACAATGGAGCTCCTACAAAGCCAGTAACACCGAGCATGATGAAGGAAAGAGAAATCAATAATATACTGTACACAGAAATACAGTAATACATTTACATAATAAATCTTTTTTGGCTGCTGGTTGTGGTAAAAATTAGAAGGTTGTGAGTTCAAATCCTTGCAGCACCAAGCTACTCAAGGTCCTTGAGCAAAAAAAACCTTAATCCTCAACTGTATCCTGTATCTGCAATTCTTCTTTCTTTGGGTGAAAAACATCAGGTGAATACAAACGTGATGAATGATATGCAGATATTCAATTCAATACAGTTTTAGTTTCAGTGTTGGTTGTACTTTGTAACTCAGATTACTTTTTTGATGTAACGAGTAATCTAACGCGTTAGGTCTACCATTCAAGTACTCGGTTACTTTTTCAAAAATGTAATCTGTTATTCAGACGATATATGTAATCCGTGAGCCAGACAACCCAGTCCTGCCCCCGATAACCCACCCCCCTCTGTTATTCCTGCTGTTATACCCCTATCTCACCTATGCGGTTTGACTATGTGAGGACCGACGCGCGGAAAGATGGAAACCTAATCACATTAGTAGTGAACAGATTATGGACCAAACTTCGCTGAGTAATGATGGTAGAATAATTATAAAGGTCTGGACTAAAACAACAGGCATGAGGAAGCACAAACGATTTTTCAATTTCTGCTATGGAAAAGTACTCAAACTAGTTACTTTTATCAGAAAGTAACGCAGTAATATAACAGGTTACTTTTTGAAGACTGTCATTTTGTAATGGAATTAGTTACTTTAAAAAGTAACGTCCCCCAACACTGTATATTTTTAACAAAAGTCATTGTCGCAAAGCTGTGTTTGGGTTAAAGGTAATATGTATTAATGTTTGCAGTGATGTAGTACACTACAGTGATGTAGTACTTTTGTGCTGGCGGGCAACGCGGCCTGCTCTGTTGCCTACCGCTGCAAATATTGCATTTTATTACATTTGTAGACTTCTTCAGTATAAACACATAAAACAAACATACAGTGGGCTTTAGGATTCCTATCAAGAGGAATGGCTCTGAGGAGCCATTGAGCCCTCACTGTTAATATGTAACTTAATCTACTATCTGAACTCAACACACATACTGTACGACACATATGAGGTCAACTAATCATTTTTGGTTTTATTTTACAGCACAAAAGGAGCCATTTACCAGGAACCCAGAGGGGTTTAAACCAGTGTAGCCAAATGAAAGCATCTGCATTCCACACTTTGTACAATGAGAAAAGAATCAAAAGGATTTTAGAAAATGAACCTATTGAGGATACACTGCTCCATTTTTCAAGTCTCAAATGGTTAGGTCTTTAGAGCTGTACGATTTAAATGATTATACATTAATCTGTTGTCTGATGCTTGATTCATTAATTGAACAGCTGGCACCAGGACGTTGGCAGCGGATCCTTGGGGATTTGTGGGTTGCGTAGTGGGGTTTTCGTTGATCGGAGTCGTTTTTCCATGCCATCAAATGGGTGCTAAATTGGATTGGAATCTGGATAGTTTGGAGGCTGGTTTGTTAGCCGTGGGCTCTTTGCCTGCTAGGTCCAGTGTGGGGTGGGTTCTGGTGCCATTCTGTCCTGGCCAGCATTGACCAATTGCATCTTCGAGAAATACTCGCGTTTTGCAAGAGCATTGCTTCTTATTACACTTTTGAGTTGGTCCAATACTATCACCTACTGGACTGGAGCGTGGAGCAGAGGTTCAGCAGGAAAGTCTTTATAACTTTGTTTGGGACATTACATTTATACAATCAGCAGCACAAATTATACAGCATTTCACTATTTATTAGATACTGTTATTAGTTTTTATTACTCCAATACCTGTAAGATTAGACATGTAATGTTTTTTTACATTTGATTATATCTTTTGATACATCCTAAATTAAACATCAAGTAAATTTACTGTAAATTTCACTTTATTAATAACCAACTATCCTGACTACAGGGTTAAATCCAAATGTACAATGACGCATTATATTGCATCATCCCTCTCTAGTTGTGCTCTAAAAAGTGTATGACTTGCTAATCACTCTGATAATTCATATATTGCTCATTCTTGAGTAATAATAAAAAGCTGTTTATGCACTCGGACCTTTGAACCATAAATGTATAATATGTAATCCAGTCCATTCACAGCACATGCCTGCTTTTACAGCATCATAAGGAAGCTGGTAGTGTGTGTGCACGTCTATTTCCTGAACCTCTGAGTCTGATAGAAATCTGCATGCTTCCATAGCTACGACACACCCATCTGTTGGTGCACAATGAAATGAAAAGGAGCTGGCAGGGAATAGGCGGGGTGGTAATATAACAACCAGGTAATTATGGCTGGGTTCTTCTTACAATAGTCTACATTCAATAGCATGCCTCATTGTGACCTATGCCTACTCCTGCTTCTCCCTGAGAAACTTAATATCTCCACAATATCTGCTGTATTTTCATCATATTGTGAACATACTACCTATTGAAATCACTGACAAACGTAAATAACAGACCTGATTTTCTAAAATAAATGATAAAGAACAGTCATTCAGGCTTGCATCCTGTCTTATCTATTTTCCAACTTCAATTAAACAGGAAGGACAACAACCTGGGAACACAGTCATGCAACATGCCTTGCTGTCTTCCTAATCTAGTTTCCCATTTTCTTTATACTGGATTTACTGTAAAAGACCTCCCATGCATTTTTGGCACGCATTATTTGAACTCACCTCTTGACTTGAATGATGTTCAGTATATATCATGCATAATACATCATAAGTGTGAATGAGATTAATGAGGGCAGATTTTGCAGTCAGAATACATACAAAATTTTATGAAATTGTAGCTTCAGTGGAACCTTGCACGTAAACCAAATAATCATTTCCCATAAGAAATAATGAAAAATCCAATGATTCATTCCACAGCCCCAAAAAATAAATACATAAAAATAATTAATACAATCTATAAAATGAAAATAAAACAAATTAATCTGCACTTTACCTTTAAAAAAAAGTACAAATAAATCCTGACAGATAAGTGTTTCCGTTGGTGCGCGCAGGCGCCATGTGTGTGTGTGTGTGTGTGTGTGTGTGTGTTTGT